>NC_061167.1:46446344-46476344 GCF_022113875.1 Hydra vulgaris | reverse complement strand
TTATCCTTGATGGTCGGATATCGGACTTCAGACAAGTATATGCTAGAAGCGGAGTTATATACATAAAACAGAATAATATGCAACATTACTGCCAAAATACATAATTTACCAAAAATTATGAGGCTCTTATACAACAAAAAATATATATAGACAAATATAACAGACAAAATGCAATTACTAAAATTAAGTAAAATAACAGAGAGAACATTTTATTTATAAATATCAAGACTGCATTAAAATTTATATACTATATTTTAGATACAATTTAGCTTGTTGGTTTTTATTAACTCAAAATAATGATTTATAATATGTATCTTTTTTTAATAATTTTATTTGAGGTGCCCTAAGAATTCTTTACGGTTTGTCACAGAGCATAGCAGAGGAACATTTAAAAAGAAGTTTACGCCTCCTTCCAAACCGCTATTAAAAAACTTATGTTCTGAAATTAAAGCAACTGCGGTACACGTGTCTGAAGCAAGAGTGCTACCCCTGCGCTACACGGCTATAAAGATTTCATTATATTTCAATGTATAAAAAAAATTTTTTACATATAAAATAATAGACGTGTTAAGTATTACATTAAGTATTACATATAAAAAACTTTATAGTTAGCGCGCTTACTATAAAACATCTTTGCAAACCGACAAGAAGATGTCTTAAAGACATCTTTATATAAATCTCTGAGTTAAAACCTCTTTTAGCCTTATGATCTAGGCGTCTTTGAATGCGTCTCTTAGACGTCTTTTCAAATTTTAATGAAGACGTCTTTCAAACGTCATTTTAAAAGCGCATTTATAAAAGACGTCTAAAACAATTCTTTTCAAAAAGCGCGTTTTTAAAGACATAAAAGATTTTTAAAAATGCGTCTTTAAAGACGCATTTTTAAAAATCTTTTATTAAAAATTGCAAAGTAAGCATAAGACGCATTCTAGACGTTTGTAGACGTCTAAAACTAGACTAGATAAAGACGCGTTTTTAAAAACTAGATAAAGCTTTATCTAGTTTTTAAAAACGCATCTTTATCTAGTCTAGTTTTAGACGTCTACAAACGTCTAGAATGCGTCTTATGCTTACTTTGCAATTTTTATAAACTATTTCTGCATAAAAAAAAGATAAAATATGTACAACAAGTTTTACACTCTCTCCGTTTGTATATATATTTCTGTTGTTATGTTATAACATGCGTTTTTAATATTAAATCCAGCTTTGTCACGTAATTTTAAACTTGCTTTGTCCGCAATTATTTAACATTAACTAAGATATTTGTTTTTATTTATTTGAAACTTTATTTTCAGTTGATTGTTTACAATAGTTTTATAATCAACAAAAACTAATTAAAATCAACACACTAAACTGTATAAGAAAATACAAACAAACATACATATCGTAAATAAAAAATTAAAAAAATAAAATAAAATAAAAATAGCTTACATAGTAAATAATTTAAATGTCAATAAATACAACAAGTTGGTTATTTTCGACGTAAAAAATAAAAAATAAAAAAAGATATTTTTTACAGATTTTACAAAAACAAGACTTTCCGATCCATTTAAAAATATTTTTTTTGAACATCTTTAGTTTATTGACATAGTTTCATTGTCTAGGGAGTTCCATAGCGAGGTTGCTCTATATAAGCTACTTTTTATGAACTTATGTTTAGAGACTATGGGTGGGAGTACTAATTTTTTACTACTTCGAAGACTTAACGGCAGGGATTTTTTGATAAAAAGATCTAACGTAAAATCTGGATTTAAACCATTTATAGATTTAAAAACTTCAGTTAACAAAAACTTTAAATATCTAAGGTGAATACTTGACATATTTTCTATATTTAGAATTTCTTTTAATGGGAAATCAAAACTTTTAAAGACAATGCGATGTCCTTTTTGATGAATTTTATTAATTAGGTTATTATTATACTTCGAACAAAATATCCAAATCAAAAGACAATAGGAAAAATGTTTATATTTTTAAAATAGTTTTTCATTTATAAAACGTTTTTATTTTAATATTTAATAACGTTTTTGACTTCATTTAATTTTTTTTTTATTTAGTAATTTTTCTACTTTTAATTTTCTTGTATTTTTTATTCTTATATATTTTTTTATTTTTAGTTTAGTAATTTTTCTATTTAATGTTTTTTTATTTTTGAGCCGTTGTGCAGAAAAAAATTTAGATAAAGTTTTAAAAGAAGATCTTCAAGATTAGTCTAGAGTTTTTTGTAAAAAAAGATTTTATTAGAGAGAAAAAAAAAAAGGACTTTTACACAAATACCACGTTACAAACGTTAACAAAAACATTCAAATGATAAAACTATATATCATAATATAAGGGCTGGCAGTATTTGTCTAACCATAAACAACAGTGTTTTAAAAGAGAAAAAAAAGTATTTGCAGGGAAAAGAAAAAGTTTACTGTACGTTTAGTTCTTACTATGAGCCAGTGTATTAGTTTAGCTCATATGTTTAGTTTTGGATTCCGGTACTCTACTTGAAGAGAAAAAAACATTTTTAATACAAAAAACTCGACAGAAATTGTCCACAGTATTTCTACAGACATGATAATTGTATTTTAAAGTAACAGTAATTTTGATGTTCCTGATTATTACCCTGATCATTGCAATTTGGTCAATTTTAGAATACTTAAACATATGGTGGCATCTGCTGTTCCATATTTCACTCATGATGGTTTGAGCGAATGTCAACAGCAGCTGCGACATAGAGAAGCAGAAGGTACGCTGTAATGAAGAAATCGGAGGAGGATATTTTGTGCCGGTCCGGATGCGTGGGAGGTAAAGTTTTTTTCCAAATCTGGGTCCACAATTTTGAAATTTTTTTTCTACGTATGTAGTGTGCATTAAACAGGGACTTGTATTTTTATATGGTTTCAGTTGTAATTTTGTCGTATTGAGACATTTAGTTATCATAGACCTTTAGAAAAGTGTTTTATTTAAAAAATTCTAGCTTTAGTTTTGTTTAGTAAAATTAAAAGTGAACTTGCCCACTTAATACTTTGAAAAGTATTTTAGAGATTATAAAAATTAAGTCAAAAGCAATTGCTTTTCCGTGGATAGATAAATTATCATTAAAGTGTTATTATACATGATTACAAATTAAACTATGACAAATTTGAGGCATCTTTTGCATCTTTAAAAAAAACACCAGGATTTGATGAGATACCTAGTGATATAGTTATTGCAAACAAATACAGTTCTAACAGACTTCTGATACATATACTAAAGCTCTCTTTAAATTCTAAGATTTTTCTAGATGTACTTAAATTAGCAAAAGTAACTCCATTATACAAATGTAATGATCATTCTGACATTACAAACTACAGACCCATATTATTACTTTCTGTATTTTCAAAACTCTTTGAACGTGTAGTTTATAATATAATCTATGATTATTAAAAACATTTTTTTTACCCAAATCAGTATAGCTTTTAAAAAAATCTGTCAACTGAGCATGCAATTATTTAATTAGTAAATCAAATAAATAATGGTTTTGAAAATAATAAGTTTACTTCAGGAGTATTTCTTGATTTATCAAAAGCATTTGATACAGTGGATCATTACAATCTCTTAGATTAATTTAGACATTACGGAATAATAATAAAACATATTATTGAAATAAACATATATTAAATATAAAGCTATACTACCAACAAAAAACAATATGTACATAATGTCCATTTTGGAGTATTAAATGTCTTATGTATAGTTCCGTAATGGTCATTTCTTGCTCCACTTCTTTTTCTAATATTCATAAAAGAATTCTGTAATGCATCTTTACAAATGAATTCATTCATGTTTGCAGATGACACAAATCTATTTCTTACCAACAATGGTATCAAAACATTATATGCTGACATGAATATAGAACTGGATAAAGTAAACAATTGGTTTAATGCTAACAAACTTTCGCTTAGAAATAGTAAATAACAAGTTATCTACTATTTCTTGAAAAAATAGAAGAGAAAATCTTCCTTTTGAGCTGCCTAATCTATTCCTAAATGATAAACTAATTAAAAAGCAATCCAATATAAGGTACTTAAAAATCATTTTTGATGAAAAGTTATTCTGGCTTCTTCATATAATATACATCTAGTCAAAAATCACCAAAACCATAGGTTTGATGTATCGCGTTCGCTCCTACGTCAATACACAAAGTCCTAAATTAATCTACTTTGGGCTAATGCATAGCTTCATCAGCTATTAAAATATTTCATAGGCAAGTACTTAAACATCAAAGCTTAAAAAACTGTATAGTTTACAAAAACATGCTTGCAGAATCATTTACTATAGAAATAGGCGTGAACACGCTAAACCCTCAATGAAAGATATGAAAATGATGAATGTGTTTGAAATAAATGTCTACCAGCATTTAATTTTCATGCATCATTACAATTACAATATCTCTCCTATGAAATTTAATAACAAGTTTGAACTAAATAAAAACGAAAACTAAATAATGAAAATTAAATAATCTCATAGCAAATATGATAAACACAAAAAACTGCCTCGGATAATAAATAATTATTCAGAATATAGCATTTCATATAGCGGTAGTAAAGTATGGAATACCTTTCAAAAAGAATTATAAGGTGTGGTAAATTCGTTAAGTTTATTCAAGTTTATAACAAAAGAAGATTTTTTTATAATTTGAGTAGCGTTTTTGGTTAATGTCACTACTCTACATTTTTTTTTTTTTTCCTTTTTTTTTTCTTTTTTTTAGCAATCTTAGTAGCGAGTTACGCATTTTATTACTATATTTATTACAATACTTAATTGAAACTTTACTACGTATATATTTTACAAAATTTTATTACGTATTACAATATTTTATTGAAATTTTGTTAAAGGGGTTCTATGAAAAGATTGCGATGACATTTTTTCATCCTCGTCTTCTTTGAGCCCCTATCTGTTTTACTTACTTTTTATTTTTGTAAAGCACGAAGTTGAAAAATTCTTATGTTATATTAAAACATAAAAAAAAGGAAAAAAAAATAAGAATCGAGAGTTTTGTCCTTTTCGCATTATTTTATTTGAAAGAGCGTTTTGAGGCGGAGCGCAAGACTTTGCTACTTCAGTGATAATATTTCCAGACCCCCGCTTTTTACGGGTCGGAAAAAAGTCTCTTGTTTGACCGGGTTGAAATTAGTCTTTTGCGACACATTTTTGATAATGGCTTTATGGAAACGCTTTTCTACCTAGTCAGGAATGGTCAATACGTTTGCTAGTAACCACACTTTGACTTTAATTGCTAGCGTATTTATCAAATTAGTTTTTCCCTTAAGTGACAAAGTACGCAGTCCCAGAAACTTGAGCTTTTTCTCTACTTTGTTAAGAGCTGCTAGCCAGTTAAAATTGGTAATTTTGCTCAGCCTGGTATAAAAGGTAACACCTAAAACTTTGAAGTCGTTGTTATTGTTCCACTATATGTCGTCTAAATCTCTGTAAATTATGAGATCAAAACTCCCATAAGCAAGACCCTTGATTTTTGGGAAGTTGATCACTGAACCAATTACTTTTTTAAATAATTTTACTTTTTCAAAGAAATATTGGCAGATTTTACGTCCTTGGCAAAAAAAGTTTGAATCGTCGGCGTACTGCTATAGTTTTAGAGGTTTTTGTGTTCCCGGTCGAGGAAAACCCTCTATTCTGCTTTCTGCTCACCAAATCCCAAGCTTAAGCAACAAAATTATACAGCAAAAGAGAGAGAAATTGTCTTTATCTAACTCCTTTTTCCGTTGGTAAAGAGGCCGACAGGAAGCCGCAATTCAGGACAAATGTCAAAACTTCTGAATAAAAGGTGTTAATAAAAGACACAAAATATTCTCCGAGGTTTATATTTTGGAGAGTCTGGAGCTGAAACTCACGATCAACTTTATCAAACGCCTTTTTTTGATCTTTTTTTTAAAACTAGTTACATTTTTAAATTCTATGTAATCTATTTTATAACCTACTAAATGTAAATTTAAAAAAAATGTTTCAAGCGGAAATTCCGCAAAAAATGTAAACAAAAAGTATTCTCTTATAATAAACCAATAGAATACTTATAAATTACTAAAAATTGTTAGTAAGTATTCTAAATATGGAATATCATACCGCGGACCAAAACTATGGAACACTTTTTGAAAAACAAAAAATTTTAATTCTGTAAAATCATTAAATTTCTTTAAGTTTATAATAAAAAATGAAATTTTTAAATTAGATAAATAGTTTTCTTGATTTTTTGAAATGAAAATTGGGTTTTTTTAATTATTGTTAGTTTTTTACTTGTTAATTGGCTCTTATTTTGTTATTTAACAGGGTTGCCAGTATATTTTAATAAATATTGATAAAACCATAAGATATTATTTACTTTCTTGATTTATTGGAAATATTTATGCAAACTTTAACCTTTTTACTATATTAGAGATCCTTTTTTTTTTTAACTTGTAAAACCCACCTAGGGGCGCTGTAAAAAGATTTTTTATTTTATTTGTATGTATTTAGGCGCTCCCAGAAGTCCTTACGGTCTTATCGTAGAGCACCGCGGGAGAGCATTTAACAGGAAGTTCACGCCTCTTTCCGTACCAATGTCGCTTGTTGGGCTAGAGCTGGCGTCGAACCTGGGACCTTTGGGTTCTGAGCCAGAACTCTAACCACTGCGCCACGACTGCTGCAAAAGATTGTGGTGACTTTAGCCATTCATATCTTCTTTGAGCCCCTGCCTGTTTTTTATAAATCCACTTTTTTTGTATGTAAATGTTTCTTTGTAATTATAATTCTTATTATATAAACAGCAAATATATATATATATATATATATATATATATATATATATATATATATATATATATATATAAAAAAAGATAAAGGCCAGCGCTTTTGTGATTATTTTGTAATCAGCGCCGATTAAAAATTTGGGCTTTATCTATTATGAGTGAATTATTCTGTCTATGTACCTCAATTTCCAATAGAGAGGAATTTAATTTCCAGTATTATGGTCTTCTCCTAGTTCTACTAAAATTGATAATTGTTGTCGCAAACTCGTCTTAGGAGAAAGAGTTAGTGAAATTTCGGTAAATGATGTTTTTTGGCGGCTTTATCAGGGCAGTAGATTCTTTCGAGTCTACATTGAGCTGCTGATTTTGCCATATAAATTCTCTTTTGTTGGAAAATTTATAACGGAAAATATTTATTAGATTATACTTTCCTTAGAAGACCCAAGTTCAGCAATGCCGTAGGTGTCATACTGAGAATTATTTAAGTCTTCTGTGTCAAAAGCAACGCTTTTGACACAGAAAACTCAAATAAATTTTTCGACCATGTTGAAACTTACAGACATAAGGACGAATTGTTCTGTTTCCTGCGAGAAGTCTCTAAGGTTCGTAAAAAAATGGTGCCTTTCTCTCGGCACAATAGACGCTTAAGTATTCAACACCTGCATTTCGAGTTCATCAGTTTTTATTATGAAGTTAAATATTCTACCGTAAGTGTCCCTTGACCAGAAATCCATTTAGACTCGTCAGTTCATTTGTCACCCCACTGCTTAACAGTGGACGGTCCAGATTTTGTTTCTTGAAGGAGGATAAGATCGAAGAAACTTTTTTTAGAAAACCAAAAAAATTGTCATGCTTGGTTTGGTTGCTTAGACCGCTTATGTTGCATGTGTAAATATTTATAGCCATTATAAAGAGGATCAGCATTCTTAATAGGAGAACTCGTGTAGCTTAAACATGAATATAATAATTTTACAACCTAATATAAAAAACACAAACATATTAGGGTTGCCAGGGTTTTTTTCGGGCACAAGGCAAGAACAAAACAAAAATAAACCAAAATAAAACCAGACCAAGGAAAAATGATGTTTTGTTATCGAAAAATTACTTAAATTTTTTCTTAAAAGTTTTTAGACTCACTATGTTTAATGATGCGAAAACAATTTCTGTAATTATGCAAAGACAATTTCTTTAATTTTTAATTTCTTCACATCTTGCATCCATAAGATGAAAAAACAGTAGATTTGAAAAGGCCTTTTTAACTTAGGAGTCAATATTCATTACAGACAGATTTTTTTACAAAAAATGCCATTTTGAATGTAAGAAGTTAAAAATATTTTTTGGCAAATGAAGTATAAAAACAACATTATTATGACATTACAACTAAAAATTTTTGATGTTTTGAGATTTTATGGTGGAAAAACCCTCAGAAATATGAAAACTTTGACTAAAAAGTCCTCCTAAAATTTTATTTTTCTGTTGGAAAAAATATTCTAATAAAATAAATTTTATTTTCTTTTGTTTAAAACTACTTTAAAATAAAAGCAATCATGAAATGCCCATTTTTATCTTTTAAAATGGTTTAAGCTTGTAGAGTTAAACAAAGACTAAAAATTAAAAGAAAATAAAAAAATGTTTTATGGAAAGAAGAAATTAGTTGTAAATAGTGGGGATATAGATGTAAATAATAGCATTGTAAATAGAGAATCAAATTTTGTAGATACCAATGTAAATATTACTAAAAGTGTTGAAGATATAAATGTAAATATAATAAGAACTGTTAATTTTAATGTAATTGTTTTTGATCAAATTAGTGCTTTTGCGGAAAAAATAAAATCATTTCATTATCAAGACTCGCCAAATAAAGTAGCATAATTACAGGATACGGTTTCATTCAATTAGAAATACTTAACTCTGTAGTTTCAACCCTTAGATTTCCAGAATGCATATCATAAGAGCAACTTTTTTCAGAAAACGAAAATAAGAGAAAAGGTCTAGCTTCTTGTCTCCATATTAACAGCTTTATTAGTAATTACTCAAAAGAGATTTACTTATCGACATTCCTCAAACAAAAAAGTTTCGATATAAATACTAGGGCTGCATATGCCATGAGATCATACGTTCAAGGTTATTCTGAATTTTTAAGATTTGTTTCATTGATGGACATGCCCAAACTAATAACTATTAATAATTATAATAAAACTGTTTTAAAATTAACTAATGCAGTAAAATGTGTAGCTAAAGACAATATGATAGAGCTGCTCAAGAAATAAATTAAAATTATTTAAAAAATATATTTAAATATTTAAAAATATTTAAAAAATATTTAAAAAATGAAATATTTAAAAAATGAAATATTAAGAAATATTTAAAAAATGATAATTTTGTTTTAAACTCCATTACTGACCGTTGCTCAATGCAATTGATGTGGCAGTATCAAATAATAGAGCTTGGCAGCGATGAGTCTACTCTTCAAACAATGGAGTTATTTCTGTTATTCCAATGGAAACAGGCAAATTATTACATGTCGAAGTAATGAAAAAGATTTGTATAGGTATTTTTCTTAAAGAACACTTAAAAAAGGAAATTCCATTTGCCTATGAAAAATGGCGCAATAAACACAAATGTATATACAATTATCAAGGACAAGCTGGTGGTATGGAGCCGAAGGAAGCCCGCAAAATATGGAATAGATCTACCCAGAACAACGAATCTCGCAAATATTATGAAGATCTGTAATATTGGTCTTATTTTACATAAATTAGTATTAACTTGTTAATATCTTAAAAAGATTTGTCAGATTTATTTATTTGAATAACTTATTAAGATCTTATTAAGATTTTATTAAGAAATAAATGACGGGAAAAACTATAAATCTTATAAAGAAGTTAAAAGATCTTGCTAAGATTTTGCTAAGATCTTAATAAAAAATAAATGCGAGAATAAAAACTACAAATCTTAATAAAATCTTGCTGAGATCTTATTAAGTTAAATTCAAGATAAATTTTCATATAAATTCTTTCAGTCGTCAGCTGTTTATTTTGCGCCAATTTTTTAAGTGTTTTCGGAGATGAATTGAACTATATATTATATAACTAAATGTCTAGCGGGATTTTATTGGACAAAGAACGAAGCCGCTATTTTTTTGTTTATAACAATAGTCCGCCATATGTAAAAAGGGCAAAGCTGAAGCCGAAGTGTGAATTAAAAGTTAAAAAAAAAGTCAAATGTTACTAATAAATTAAAGATAATTCAAAAACAAATTTTAGTAATTACAAAATACTTATAAAAGTTTTTTTTACGAGCTTATGTTTATTAAAAAGTATTTTAATTCTTCAAAATGTCTTTCGTTTTACTTTTCTATTTAAAACTTTAATCCCTTTTTAATCGAAAATAAATTTAGGAATCATAAATTTCTATTTTACAAATATTATAATTTCCGTTTAAGACTTTTACGTAGATAGTATTTAAATTTAAAATATATTAACTTCATTTAAGAAAAGGAAAGTTAAAAATATTTGTTTACAAATTTAATCCGCCATTTGTAAAAAGGGCAAAAAACGGCTTTACTTTTCGTAATGGAGTTAGACATCTTATATAATATATCATTGGAGTTAAGAGAGTTCCAATGATATATTATATAGTTATATAATATATCATTGGAATTGAGAGAGTTTTTTTACTTGTGATATTTTTTAGATATTTCCAAAGAAGTTTATATATTTAGTCTAAGATAATATCTACCTTTTCAAAAACGAAAATACTGCATTTTAACGGATAAACTATGTATCCTAATCAATATGATTCTATTTTTAAAGTTATAATTATTTTTTTTTTTATTTATAATAGAAATGTATTTTTTTTTTTTTATTAATATATTATAAATATTTTTTTTATATATAATATAAAGATGTTATTATATAAATATATTTTTAATATAAATATATTATAAAAATAATATAAACTATATAATTTCAAATAAATTTAATTTTCATTTTAAAATAATTTGGATATTGTTTAGACTAATCTTTCATTAATAATATGCATATATATATATATATATATATATATATATATATATATATATATATATATATATATATATATATATATATATATATATATATATATATATATATATATATATATATATATATATATATATATATATATTTAAAACTTCGGCCGATGATTTTGAATTCATTTAATAAAATTAATTTAGTTCGAAATATATGTAGACGCAATTAATGACAAGCGAGTACGACGAGCTGCTAATAATTTATAGGGATAAATTGAACAACACCAACAGTTCTACTTAAACTTCTTATTATGGAATATGAAGTAAGATAAGAAAGACTAGAATTATGTTTTGCACAAATCTAACCAATTTTTGATGATTTGAGAATGAGAAAGCTGTAATTTTTTTTTTTAAATACTCAAATATTTCCTAATATAGAGCTTGTCTAGTATAATGCATTTTTCAGTTATATTTGATATGTTTTCAGAACATGACGAACATGATAAACATAAAACAAAAACTTGTTAATTGTTGTGAAATCAAAATGTTTTTTGTGGCAAAATGAATTAATTATGGCAAATCTTGCAAATGAGCATATAAAAACAATTTCTTTAATAAAAGTGTAAGATTTAAAATGTTTAATTGTAGTATTTGAGAATAATATGTAATATATGCATTCCTAATAATAATATTATACAGACTATGGTTAAGATTTATTATATTGAAATTTAGATGTTTAAGGAAAAGTACATACCCCAATAATTGGGAAAAACCATAATCAACTGTGCAATCAATTCAAAATATTTAGTTTCCATATTTTAAAAGATAATGAAATATTTTATTTTCAGAATATGTATAAAGAATATGTGGAAGTTATTACAGTGTGTCGGCCAGATCAACAAAATCAGGGAAAATAGATTTCTGCAAAAGACCAGGGAATAATTAGGGAAATTAGGTAGTATTTTGAAATAATCATGGATTATTTCAAAATACAAAGAAAAATTTATTCAAATTCAAGAGAAAATTTATTTAGAATATTTTTTTTATAGCCGCCTTTTGATAATTTAAGTGCTGCTTGTAATTATATTTATATATATTTGCACGAAAGCATTTTTCTGAACGAATTTAAATTGATTTTTTCTAAAGTTGAGCTTTTGTTGCTTTAAATTAAGTCAGCAAAAACAGGTTGAGAATCAGGGAAAAGTCAGGGAAATCCATCTTTAAATATTGGCAGACACCCTGTATTATATTTAATTTATTTGCTTAAGAAAAACAACATCTTATATCACCTGGAACACTGGGAGAAAAATAGAAATAGTAGTTAGTTATTAAATATTATATTTAATTGAAGACTAATGAACAAAACCCACATTAGTTCATGTTTTACTATATGTATATGTGTTATATATGACTGTTAGTTGATTTCTGTACATAATCATGTTCAAACACCACAGTTATTTATAATACTTTTTTTTGTAGTAAAGTTAAACACCAGTGCACGATGAAAAGGATAGATATGCACAAATTATTGCCACTTGGTGCAAAAATTTGTGAAACTGTTGTTTTTTCTGTCTTCAACAATGCAAAATAGTCTCAATCTTTAGTGGTTTTTGTTAAATTGTTGTTATAGTGTTGTGTTATGTCTTGAATAATAACTTCTTTTATTTATTTTTTTAAATTAACTTTAGTATTGATAACAGTTACTTAAAAATAATAATTATTATAATTTTTTTTCTTTAAACTATAGGTTCAGGAGGGTGTTGAGCTATGCATCATTGTTGGTAACGAATTGTCATAAAACAATATAATTTTGCAAAAAAATTTTTGGTACAGAAAGTTTAAAGTTTTACTTAATCGATCTAAAAGTTTTAAAATAGAAAAAGTTACCCTAAACAATTTTATGTAAACAAAAAGCAATTGTAAAACGCTCTAGTCGTCAAACCCAATTATAACACGCTTTAGTGAACAGGCTGTTGACACAGCTGTAAACGATATCAGTGAGTTAGTACTTGATTTAAAACAGAAATATTTGAACAGTTAAACTGCGCGCAGTTTTAAACTGCATTGTTTTCTCACTTATTAAAAAGTTGACTTTCGTTATTTGTGTTTTGGTTTTTCAGCACCTGAAAAAAGTTTAGTTAAAAGTTTTAATGAGTATTATTATAGTTTGTCGGTATAACTTACTCTTTTCAAGGTTTTAAAATACAATTTTCTCATTTAAAGTGTCTATGCAGTTTGGAATAGTCTTGCCTAAGTGACTTGATGTATTATATATTATAAGTATTATAATATTAACATAAGCACTGTTGTATTATTAATTATAAAACTGTTTTGATAAAAAATTAATTAAAGTACTTAATTGTTTTATTTGTAAGCGTTCTCTAAACGAAAATATGCTCGGAATTTAGTAGGATTGGAATAAATACAAATAATTTTATAAGATATTGCAAATCTTACAAAAAAATTCATACTATTACTTAGAAATCTTACAAAGAAATTAAGAAATCTTACTATTTATATTAAGATCTGACATTTTTAACAAATCTTAATAAGAAATCGCACGTAAACTTACAGATCTTAATAAGATCTTACATTTCTTACAAATCTCATTAGTAAATCGCACGAAAACTTTGCAATCTTTAAAAAGATCTTACTAGTTTTCTTGCACGTCCTGCAAGTCTTTTAATTTTACTAAAAATCTTTTTATGAAATCTTATTAAGATTTGTAAGATTCGTTGCTCTGGGTATTGCAAAACATAGTCTGCGATATACTGAATTTTATGATGATAGCAAAGGTTGAGATACTATTAAAAATGTTTATGAAGGCGTACAAGTAAACAAACTTGAATGATTTGGACTCGTCAAAAGAGTTGAAACTCGCACACGTAACCTTAAAAAAAAGGAAAAAGTTAAGGTCGTTGTGAAAAACTGACTGATGCAACTATTGATCGTCTCCAAAACTATAACGACATAGCTATTCGCCAAAACAAAGTTAATTTAAACAGTATGAAATCTGCTGTAAGAGGTACGCTTTATCATGTTGCCTCATCAAAAAATGCAAATTTACATTTTCCTCACTGTCCTGAAGGTACAAATAGTTGATGTCTCTATAATTGTGACAAAGCAAATCATACCTCGACATATAGGCCTGGCCCTAATTTACCTATATCAATTGTTTGGAAACTTAAACCAATTTATAAGAAGTTAAGTATTGACATTCTTTTAAAAAATTGTCTTCATGGCCTTACCCAAAATAACAATAAGAACATACGTAATATTGTCATTTGACGTGACAATATTAGATCGTATAACAAAAGGCCATTATGTTTTGCTTACACATCTTCAGTTTAGTGTGTATTTTAAGTTGTCTATTTTAACATTGGTAAACAGGTGTGACAGATTTTTTATAAAATTTATTCCAGCCCTGCATTAGGTCAACGAAGTCACAAAATTTGGGTGAATTTTTCCCCAATTTTGGTCCCACCTGCCAGCATTTTTTAAAAAATCATATGAAAAATTTGTTCCACTCATACCACAAAAAAACCTTGCGAGAATAATTATCCGAAAATGATTTTGTTGAAATTGTTTAGATCTTGAGTTACGCTGGCCGGGGTCTTTCATTAACTTTGTGGTTTTTGGACATTTTTACAAAAAAAATAATTTTTAATCTAATTTTGTTATTTACAAAATATATATAAAGTTAAATTTATAAAATAATAGTTGTTACTCAAAAAAAAATTATGAGGGGTGTTCCACCTTAATGCACGCATACATACATACATACATACATACATACATACATACATACATACATACATACATACATACATACATACATACATACATACATACATACATACATACATACATACATACATACATACATACATGCATACATACATACATACATACATACATACATACATACATACATACATACATACATACATACATACATACATACATACATACATACATACATACATACATATATATATATATATATATATATATATATATATATATATATATATATATATATATATATATATATATATATATATATATATATATATAAATATACATATATATATATATATATATATATATATATATATATATATAAACTTATATATATATATATATATATATATATATATATATATATATATATATATATATATATATATATATATATATATATTTAATATACTTTTGTTTAATAGTTTTTGTGTTGTTTTCAATTTTTTCTATTTATTTTAATGCTATCAAGTTTATGTAAGACACTTTTAATTATCAATGTGTATGCAGCACTTTCCAGAACTAAATCATTTGATAAAATGTTTTATAAATTTGGTAAGCATGCATAGCAAAGTATATCATTTAAGAGGTATTACAAAAATAATGTTGTATTTTTATATGTTATCATAATATAGTTTTTTATACGATGTTGTAATATTTAATATATGATTTCTTATGTTAATATGTATTATGTAAAGTTATATGGATTTATATTTTTTAAATGTTTATCTATGTGTTTCTATTTGTGTGCTGTTAGTAGTTTAAAAAAATGCACAATAAATTTAGGATAACTCAACAACCCTTAATAACTTGAATTAATTTTGAAATTGCAGTTGAGCCTTTTATGGATTATATCCCAATAACACTATTACTCTCTAACAGGGTAATTTCTCTGCTCGTTGAGGGTTGAGTTATTGAGAGTTTACTCTGACATGTTTTACTCTTTGATATTTTTGTCAAGTTGTTGTTGTGATGTTTTGTGTTAATTGACAACCTAGTTTACCTTCACGTTAGTGTTTATTGTTAAATATTGTTATTGGGTGATTTCATTACTAAAACTGACTACATATAATTGTTCAATAAAAGAAAAGAAATGAATTTTTAAATAAAAACAAAACAAGTTATCTTATGTTGCTTATTTATTTTTGTTTTGCTTTTTAAAAAGAGTAAATCTAAACTTGTAACAACAAGTCTTGAAACTTTCTTGAACTAAAAACAACATTTTTTAAAGTAAGTTTTTTATTTGTTTTCTAATTATTCACATTTTTAAATTTTCATATAAAGAAATAAAGTACATTACACATTAATGTGTAATTAGTGTTTTCAATAATAACTTTTAATATTCTTTTTTTTTTTCGCTCATTGATGATCATTGATCATTATGAAAGGGATTTTATATAATAATGAAACAATCTTATAAATTAAGTTGCTTTTATAAGTAATTTTAATACCCTTTTAACGTTAAATATAATTTTTTTGTTCCAAAAAAAGTTTTTATTCTACCTTTATCTCAAGAAAAATGTGTTTTTCGATTCTTACTTAAATATTTATATTTTTCTACTTGGAAATAGTTTATGCCTGCATATTTATGTCATTTTTGCTTTGTTTTGTTATATTTCTTATATTTTTTATGTATAAATAAAAAACATTTAATACTTTTATCACTTTAGTGATTACGGATCTAGAAAGTTCCATTCCTATTAAGTATGTTTTTGTACCAAGGTTCGTTACAAATAATAGCTGTAATAATTTAATAGCTCACAAAAACTGGTTTTAAAATTTGCTGAATTGAAAGAATATGTTTAGAGATTATTGTAGAAAAGTTTCTATAAGAAATGTCAAACCAATAGTAATAACTTATTTGACTTAACTAGGACCGTGATCCGTTTTCAGTGTCATTTTATCTTTTAAATAAATGGTAATGAGAGGGCGAATAAATATCATTATACAAAACATTAAAAAAAAAAAATCCAGTTTTATGTCTTAAAACATTTTATTAAAGCCTCCAAAAACACTACAAGAAATGTTACGTAAGTGTCATCTCTTTTAATGATATTTTTATTTATTTATTTAATAATAACTGTGTACATGTACAATTACAATGTACGAAGCCAAGGCAATCTAGGCCTTGATCACTAATTTATGTTAAAATAAGTCTAACTTTGATTTAAATTTTTCAAGTTTTTTAGAATCTACGAGGTTTTTATCTAAGTTATTTTAGCTGTTAATAACCGGTTTGTTAAGAATTAATATCTCTTTTGATTTTTAGTTAATTGTCTATGAAACCTCATATTGTGACCTCTCGTGTTTGAAGCTATTAAATCAGGTTGGTATTCTAAATTAAAACTATCCTATTTCTATTAAAATATTATAAATTTGGATTAGGTCATTACGTTTGCGTCTATATTCAAGAGTTTATTTAAAGTAGTTAAGTCTAGTCTCATAGTTTTTCCCTTGAAAACATTTTGTTCGTGTTACTTTACGTTGCATCGTTTCAATTTTTTTTGCCTTTTTTTTTGATTAAATTATTATTTAAATGATTTATATAATCCATCATGTAAGTAGAAGTAGCATAAATAGCTATAAAGAGCTGTTTATTAGTTTTAAATCTTTTAGCTAAATCTTAAAGCATGAGTATTGTTTTGAGTTATACAAAATTTATCAAGAGTTATTAAACATGTTATTTATTATTTAAGCATGAACTAAAAATTTTAGTAAAAACATATAACAGTTAGTTAAAATGATTTACCGTTAACAGCAACAACAGATAAACTTGTTAAATTAACAGTAAAACTGTTGTTTGTTTGTTTTTTACTAAAATCTTAGCAATATAAAAAGAAATGGTAATTCATTTTTATATCTAAATATGTCAAGTAGTTTTAGTGAAAAATTTTTTTTAGAAATATTTCCTTATTATTTCTTTGAGTACTTATGGTTTTTAAAAACATATATTTATTGGAAATGTCAACTGAGCAGTATCTGGGTTGCTAAAAATTTTTGGATATGGATTTGAACTGGATAGTTTAAAAGTTAATGAAAATGTCAACTAACGAGTATAAGGATTGTTAAAAAGTCATGATTTAAACTAAAATATAACAATGCAAAATACTTTATTAAAATATTTTATTAAATATTATATCTATAAAGTAGACATTACCTTGATAAATGCATAGATCATCAAACCTCATGAACCCACCAGACGCATTCAAAATGAACTACATAATTATTTACAAAAATATTTATTATAATTATTACTATCATTTTTTTAATTATTTATTATATATATTATAATTAACTAATTAAATGAATCATTTTAGAAATTATATGGTCTAATGAATAAAGTAAATAATACACAGTAAACTAAATTAAATTCAATAATAATTAAATAAAAAATGAACGCTTCTATTTTAATTCAAAAAGAGTTGGTACTCGAAAATAGAATATATAAAAAATTACATTAAAATCAGAATTTGTAAAAGTATATCTTTTATTAAATACATTCCAAGTGGATGTGTTATAGATGTAATAAGAATCACTTTCACCATTTATGCAATAAGTCACATTCGAAGCTAAAAAAAAGTTATTTAAGCAACCTTAACTACAAAGAGAAGCTGTCATGCACAAAATAAAACAAAATGTTTCCAAATTATTAAGAATTAAAATACTCAACAATTAATCTTATTTATTATGAGTCTAATGGTGTTACACATTATTCAAATATTTTATTGAATGTTGAAACATAATATTATTTTAAAAATTAATTCACTTTCTTATTAATTATTATTGATCCACTTGCTCCAACTCTAATAATGGTTGCTTACAGGCCTTGTTGGAAGTGAAGATATTAAATATTACAATTACGGCCAAAACCTGAAAAATTGAGTTCATTAGGATAAATATAATACCCGATATTAATAATACAAAACAATAAATATAAGCATTTTTGCCCAGTATTAAATTTTACAAGAGCCTAGCAACATCTAAAGCAAAACACCTATATGTTAAATTAATAATTAAGCATTTTCTAAAAGTTTTAAATTCATATATTATTTTGAAAAACAAGAATCAGTAGTTAATATTTTTTCTCTACAATTTTTTTTTACACAGGTAAAATCTATTATTTAATTTTTTATAAAAGTAGAAACGAGTTGAAAATTAAAAATGCAATGCTAATAGTAACTTCACATCAAATATTTTTGCTATTAAAGATAACAATAGCTAATTTTAAAGCTAAAGGTAATGTAGAAATGTTTTTCCGCATCATCTTTTTGTTCTCAATTTTAAAAAGATATTACTTATAAATAAGGAGTTTTCATTAACAATCTGACCAAAAAAACAACTAGACTTCTTCGCTATAATCAATATATTCATGTTTTAGCGTTTCTTACAAACTCATTTTACATTAATTCTTTTATAAATTGAAACGATTTTTTGAATTCTGAATTTACAGATTGAGAAAAAAATGTTATTGTGTATCTTAGTGGTTATGTATTTAGTAAATTTTATTGCATAGTTTGCGGTTCGCGGCTGTGGCAGCAAAAATTAAGCACAGACTGTCTTTCATCTCTTAATGCTGGTAAAATAGAAAACTTTTTTAAGAATCCTGAAAAATCCACTGAGCCTTACAATCACACTAATTATTTAGTGCGTATTGAACTTCCAAAACTAAATTCAACAATGTTGCTTATTAATCACAATAAATCTATGTGAGTACCATTTGTAGTGTATGTTGACTTTGAAAGTTTTGTTACACCTATAAACACTTCTACACTAAATCCAAGTAATTTAATTATACTAAAAAATATAAAACACATACTCAAGTTCATTCTGTTATTATATTAAATGTTTTGATGAAAGTGTATATCAAAGCAGTCCAGTCACATTTACTGCATGTAGTAAAACTGATGATATTGCACAAATTTTTGTTGATAGCTTAAAAGCTAATATCAAAACGATTTATCACGACAACATTAAATTTCCGAAAAAGATGATATTTACTCATAATGACTGTAATTTAAAATCTAAAATTCCGAAATTCATTCCAGTAGTTTTTCATAATTTATCTGGTTATGATTGTCACTTGTTTATAAAGATATTGTCAGGAGAAAAATCAGAAAGAAAAAAATAAGTTGTATACCAAACGATGAAGAAAAGTATATTAGCTTTCGTAAAGAACTTTAAGTTGATGAGTATACTAAAAATGGTAAAATTAAGTTAAACAACAACTACGTTTTGTTGATAGTTATAGATTTATGGCTTCTATTTTAGATAGCTTTTCTAAGAATTTAACAAAGGAACTATGTAAGAATATTGGAAAATTATCTCCAGGTAAAAAATTAGATTTGTTACTGAGAAAAGGTGTAAATCCATATGATTGGGTAAATTCTTTTGATAAATTGTCTGAAAAAGAAATGCCATTAAAAAAAAAAACACTCTTTTCAAGATTAAATGATGAAGGTATTAGTGATAAAGATTATTTACATGCACAAACTTTTTGGAAAGAGTTAAATTGTGAAATATTTAGAGATTACCATAATTTATACAATATTTCAGATGTATTGTTATTAGCTGATGTATTTGAAAATATTACAGATGTTTGCATTAATTTTTATAAACTAGATCCTGCTTGGTACTTTACTTCACCAGGATTAGCTTGAGATACAGTAACAAAGAAACCAAAAACACAACTAAAGTTGTTAAGTGATTATGATATTATCTTAATGATAAAGCAAAGAATAAAAGGTGGAATTAGTATGATCTCCAATACATTAGGAACTTCTAATAATAAGTACATGGGTGATGCATATGATAAAAGTAAAGAATGTACTTAAATGCAGTGTTTGTATGCTAATTTAGATGCTATGAGTTAACAACTTCCTACTCATTGATTTGAGGGGATGGTTGAAAATACGTTGAAAAACTAGAAATCTATTTCATGTATATTATAAGTTGATTTAGAATATCTTGAAAATCTACATGGTGCTCAAAATAATTATCCACTTGCACCTGAAAGAATAGCTATTACTAGTTCTTATGGATCCTCTAAATCTAATGTAGAAAAATTAATACCTAATTTGAATAATAAGAAAAATTATATAGTTCATTATAAAAATCTGAAGTTGTATGAAAGACTAGGATTAAAAATTACAAAAATTCATATAGGTGTAAAGTTTGAAGAAAGAGCATGGTTGAGTGAATGCATTGAATTAAATACAAATCTAAGAATAAAAGCAACTAAGGACTTTTTTAAACTTGATGAACAACTCAGTATTTGGAAAAACAATAGAGAATATTGAAAACAGATCGACTCTGTTTTCAATATCCTCCATTGTTTTTCCAATGTTAGATTAGTCTCCATTGTTAAATAAGTAACTAAAAGAGAAGAAGCTATTAAATTAGCATCTAAACCTAACTATGAATGTAGAACAATATTTTATAAAAACTTGATAGCAATCCATATGAAAAGAACAATATTATTTGGCTACTAAATTTTCTTTTGCCATCAGAGGTCCTAAATTATAGAACATTTTATTAAATAACCAGCTGAAAAATTGTTCTTCACTTTCTCTATTTAAACAAAAACTCAAACAAAAACTTCTTAACGATGTTAATGAATTAAGTTCTTTTTAAGATTCTTTTATCTTCTTTTTTAACAACTATCTCATTAACTAGTCTAACCAATTTAAATTTTCTTTAGTTATCCTATTAGCTTATCTTCAGTGTTTAAGTGTGATTGCTTTTTTTTTTCTTTTTTTTGTTTTTTTTTGTTTTTACAATTTTCTTTTGATTATAGATAAGTAACTGATCTTAACATATTTGTATATATTTGTATATAATTTTTAAATGGTACAAAGTAATTTTATGTTTTATGTTTACACTTTAATGGTTATACACGCTTGCTGATGAAAGCACGCCGGGGTGTAGTGATAAGGCAAATATTGTCTTATTTTAGCCCCGGTCATGTAGATTTTGTTTATATAACACGGCATTGTATACTTTTTTTTAAATGACAAATAAAAAATATAATAATAATAATGTAACTAAAAATAATTACATAACTATTTGTTTATAAATCAAAGTGAAAATGTCTCTTACAAAAATTTATTTTTTTTTTTTTTTAATTTTTTTTTTTTTTTATCATAAATTATAGTTATAACACTACTTGAAAAAAATTATTTAATATGGTTACTAATATGGTTAAAAATAAAAATGAGCCAGAAATTATGGTTGTGATACACCCAGATTTAAAAAGTTTTTTTTTTTAATTTCTATGACAATGAGCCAGAAATTATAGTTAAGAATATAGTTATAAAAATTCATAAAATTTTGGTTGAAAATATGGGTAAAATAAAATGAGCCAGAATCGGCATTTTCGTACTACTTAAAAGATTTTTTCGATCTTTCTTCAGACAGATTATTTACCATGCAGTTTTGTAAAAGTTTATTATTATTTTTTTTTTAAACTTATCTGTTAAATGCTCATTTAAGGTTCTGACGACATGATGTTTGCGATTTTCTTTCAGATACCTTGTTTATATTTGTTATATTTTCTATGATTGCAAGTTTATATTATTATTTTTATTGTTGGTTATTTAAAGCTATACAACGATTAACAAATGTATAATGCCTTATCACTACTCCCCGACGATGTTTCATTAGCTACTAATTGTCTACAGCCATTAAAAGGTAAGCATAAAATTTTATTAGTTTAGATTAGAAGCATACAATTTTATTAGTTGAAATTAGTAACTTAACAATAGTTTATCTAAAAAACAAAGAGTTTGTGGTGGTTTTTAAATAGGTCTCTAGAATGCGTGAGTCGACTCTCACTTTAAATAATTTTGACGGCATGTTTTTCTCTACTAATCGTATAGAATTTTTCTCAACTAATTTCTTAATTTTACTTACATTAGAGCAGCACATGCAAATCTTGCATGTTTTATATAACAATTTCTGAAGAAGAAATATAAGGTTTTTGAGCAGTTTTGGTTTAATATTTACTTAGCTTTGTATAGTATGCCAATATTTTTTGAAATTTTTTCTTCTATTGTTCTTATGTATTCTCTCCATGACAAGTTTCCGTTTTATCACTCGTAAAAACTTTAATGATCACTCTCTAATTAATTTAGAGTTGCCAAAATAAAGATCAGGATATTTTAATAGAATATTTTCTTTATCATAAAGTTTGTGGAAAAGAGTATTTTTTTGTTCTAATTAAATTTAAGGACTCTATTTGTTTGCCTTAAACAATTCCGCTAGATTAAAAAGGTCCTTTTTTACTATTTTAAATAAATGGTTGATATCTCCATTAGAATAAAATAAATTCGTGTTACTGCAAATTAAACTGAGTTTAAAATGTTTGAAAACTTATGGAAATCGTTTAACTAAATAAGAAAATAAAGTGAGTAAAATTGAGCCTTAAGGAACACCGCAAGTTATAGTCATGTAATCAATTTTTCCTTCTTAATGTGAAATGTATTCTTTTCTATTATTTAGATAACTTCTGAGTCATTCTAAATATGTACTTTTAATACTATAACTTTTGAGTTTTTTTATAAGAATGTTATGGTCTACTTTATCAAAGGCTCGGCTAAGTTCTATAAAAACTTCGATGGTAAATTTACTTTCGTCAAATGCTTAGAATATATCGTGAACAAAATCAATAATATCATGGTCATATGAATACCCTGGCTGAAATCCAAATTGTTTATTAATTAGATTATTATTTATATTTAGAAAAATCAAAACTCAATTATCCATAATGCGCTCTACGATTTAAGCGAAGAAAAGGAGAATTGAAATTGGTCTGTAATTTTTAGGATTAGAAATCTCTTCTAATTTGAATATAGGTATGACCCTCGCAATTTTAAATTTCTCCAAATAAATACCAAGCTTTAAAGAAAAAATAAAGTTATGTAAAAGAGAGATTTTATTTACTTAATCCATTTTTTTTATTAGAATCGAGTTTTATTTCCTCTGAAAGTATAACGGTAGAAATATTTTTAATCAATTTTGTAAACTCTTTTAATAATATTACCAGAAATGTTCGCTAAGCTTAGAATTATACTTGTTCCAGCCTTGCGTTTATATTCATAAACAGGATAGTAATTTTTGCATTATATAATCCAAACTTGTTGTTATTTAAACCGCTGAATTTTTGTAAATATATCGTAGAATTATTTTTATCCCCTTTAATTCATTCTTCTTTCTAGGTTGGCTGTTTAAGCTTACGAATTGGCATAGGGATTAACCAATAACGGCTTTTATTCTTAACATTAAGGTGGTAGTATACCATTAAAAAAAAATCCTGCAATTTAACTTTTTTTCAATTATTAATAGTGCATAACATATACAATATGATTAAAATATAAGTAAAAATTTTAAAAAATTAAAAAATTAATTATGCGCATAATTATTGACAGACAAAAACCTAAAAATGAATAACTGGCGACAGGGTTTTTCCAACAACCGTAAATAAATTTGAACTGAAATTTTGGCTTGTGATCCTTTACTTATGCAATAACAACATACACTAAAAGTTTTGAATTTTGACCAAAAAAAGTCAAAATATATGCATTTTAGTCATATTTGGAAGTTTTGGTGTTATTTGAGAACACAAAATCACTCACAAAAGTAGAACACAATTAGCTGTAAACATAATTCTAGTAGAGGTTGCAAATACATGTGTTACAAACAAGTGTGCTAAATTTCAGATCAAATCAGTTATCGGTTTGAAAAATATCTCCGTCGCCAGAGTATAAAACATGATTTTGAGAAAAACTCAATTTAAAAATAAAAACAAAAAAAAATTGTTCAAAACTCCCCACTTTCATAAACTGCACCTTCTAATGTTTCGTTTTGATCACAAAAACCTTTATGTATAGCTCTTAGTTTCTTGCGTCTCAATTTCACTATACTTGTGCATTGTTTTTCTGCTTTAGAAATGCGCTTAGAGTCATTTGTAAGACAAAAGTTATGTAGATTGCAACCTACTGTTATTTCAAGCTTATCAAATAACGTCTCTAAAAATTGTAGTCCATTATTAAAGTATAGGACAGCTGATGCTACTCCAACACATAAAGCAGTTCTTTGTACAAATATATCTTTGGGACACCGCTTCCAAATCAATTGATTCAGCGCCTCATTAGGATTCTGTGTTTTGCCGTGCAAACACTTTTCTAAAAGAGCATCACTACCAAGATCTATAAATATTGGTTTTATAAAATCCCTCACAGCAACAGGAATACAAATATTTTCTTTGTATGTTTTTTTTCCAGTTATTTTATCAGCCTGGAATTTGCACCAAGAATCCTTGGTGCGCAAATAAAATTGATGGCGTGTTTCATTGTCATAACTTTCAGAACAGTAAAAAAGAACAGCTGCTACACTTTTTTTCATTGCATATAAACTACCAGCATTTTGTCTGTGCTTTGCCATAGTAATTTTGCAATGTGTTAATAACATTTTCTGTCAAACGACCTGCTCCTCCTAGTTTTTTACCATCACTTAAAATTTCTTTGCTGCTTTTTTTTAAGTTTCTTAAACGCGTGCCAACTCGTTTTTGAATATGACCAATGAACTCTGCTTTTTTAATTTTTATATTATGTCCATAAGGTTTCGCAGCAACAACACTGGTATAAGAACTACTATCATATGTGGTATAGCTTAAATTATTTTTTATTTCAGAACGATGAAAAAGTTTTAAAACACCACTTGATTCCATAGCCGATGATGATCCAATATGACTAATTTTACACTTTTAATAATGTGATGACTGGAACTTTTCATATTCAACTGGATGTGTGTATTTTTTTAACTTCCATATTGAACATAATTTACATGTTTTTGTTTCTATTTGAAAGTCAATACATTTACCACTTTCAACTGAAATTGCAGAAACAACTCCGTTATTTGAAGTAAAACCACGCTTTTGCCATGAACCATCAAAGCTACACATAATGTCTCTTTATGTTTCACTTGCAGGGATTAATTGATCAGCAGCATTTTTCATGTTCTGGTCAACTAAATTTTGATAAACATCTAGGGTTATGTAAAGTTTTATTGTATATTTTTTTGTTCATAGGTGGCTTCATATTCATTATTCCACAAAATTTTTCTAATGATGATAACACTTTACCCATTTCACTAAAAGCCACAATGACACGTGCGTTAATATCAAATGATTTTTGCCTACTACATTTACTTTTACAAGGCTCATGATGTTCAAGTAATTTTTTTTTACAAAATGTAGCAGATGTAAAAAAAATCAGTTTTCTAATTATATTTACATTATAGTTATTATTATTTACATCTAGTTACATTATATTTTTAAACCAATACTCAAACCATACTTTTTTGACGAATCAAACATTAAAAAAACATTATCTTCACACAAATTTGGGCATTTAAGTAACGATATAACGTTTTCTAACAGACTAAAGTTCATAACAAAGTTAAATCTGTAGTTTGAAAATCTTGAAAATCTCTATCAGCAATATTTAATTTTTTTGAAGAAGCAGAATGTGCAGCAGATTCAACAAAAGATAAAGTTTTCGTTTCTGAAGAAGGAATCTTTGTATTTCTGTTTCCACAAAATTTTGCTTTTTTATTATTGTATATTCTGCTTGATAATTGTTTTCTCTTCGATCCACCCATATTATTTTTATTGTAAAAAGATAAAAGATATACTACAGCATAAATAATAAAGTTTGAATGCAACTTGAAACAAGTAGCGGATTACGTCAATAAAGCCATCATACTGAACTTATTAACAAGAAGTCGTTGCAGTCTACAACTTTGCACTTAAAATTGTTGGCTAGGTAAGTATTTTATGGCTTTTTTATGGTTTTCACTTGTTTCTGAAGCGCATAATAACGGAATAAACAAAGCGTTGCTAGGGGAAAAATAAAAACTATTTTAAACTGATACATTATAAACAGGTTTTAACATGTGAAGCTTTTTTTATTTAGTTAAATCAACTAAAAATTCGAAATCTGCGATGATTTCGATGGTTAAATAATGAAAGTAAAAAAAATATTTTTTTTAACTTTTATTGGTGTACTACCACCTTAACCTGTTATGACTTTTTTGTTACCCTATGTTTCAGGGTCATAAGTTGATGAATATTTGTAAAAAAATGATTATAAATAACATTATTTTGATTTTTTTGTTGAAAAAGGTTACCCAAAACTCAAAAATTCAAATTTACTTTACACGCGTATGGATAAAATTTCAAACATTTGTATGATTTTGTATGAGTTTTTGAACTCTGTTTTTTTAATTTTTTTGAAGAGTTATAATGTTGTGTTTAAGCATTTAACACTTTATTATTACATCAAAACGCAATTAAAAGTAAATATAAAATTATAAACTTAAACTCTACAACTACTGAAAACTACTACACATATCAAAAAAACGTTTTTTAAAATAAAGCGTAATACAACATTCTTTATGTTACTGCAAAATTAATAAGTTGAATGATTTCTCTTTTTCTACAGGTGTCAAACAGATCTTGAAGACACTTGATTGTTCTTTCTGCTCACTAGTTTATACTAGGAACTTCCAGTTCAATGGTTTCTGATTCTAAAATTTTTCCACTGAGTTGAACGCTTTTTCGTGACCGTGAAAGTTACCAGGAGCCTTCCGATAATAATCTGCATTGTACCTTTCGTCAGTAAACGAACGGTCTGCCTATCCATAAGAAATAAATCTTAAAATAATGAGTACCGAGTTTCTTTCCTCTGGTACAAGAATAAATGCTTAATTGCTCTGGAAATCATCTTGTATTGTTTAATTTACGTATTTTCTGAAACTTTACTTAAGTAGTCGTAGTTCTTTTTAAGTTCAATGATAAAAAGATGTTCGTTGTTAGGCTACATTTTGTTTCCTGCAAGTTCTTCGTTTATTACTACGTAAAAGACTTGGTCAAGGATATGATATTGACATTTAATGAATTGTGGTTCTTCCAGTTAATTTCAGTAAAAATGTTTTTGTAACTAACTAATAACCTTCTTCCTAGGCTTACATTCGCCTTGTCTGCTATATTATTCGTTATACTCTTCTATAAACTGTATTCATCAAAAATAGCTGTTATACGTTTAACAATAGTATCCTTTTTTCTTCATATTTCCCTAACTTTACTTCTCTTTGTTTATTGTTCAACACAAACACTTGATACTTTTGGTTACCAATACGTTAATCGTTAAAGTGCAGAGACAAGCTTTTAATATGTAAGGCTTATTAATATCTTCTTTTAAATATATATTTACATCATATAAAATTTTAATCTAATTAGGTTAGGTTGAAGGTTATATTTTTCAAAGTAAATATCTTTCCTGTCTTTGGAATAGCTTAACTTTATATTGCCGCAAGTATTTTTATAATAGGATTATAAAAATACTTAATAATATTGTGACATAAGTATGATAAAAGTGCAGCAATTGCATTGTGGTTATAGTTATGGCTTAAAACCAAGTGGTCTGAGAATTGGGGCGGGATCTAGCTCAATAAGCGGCATTGATAAGGAGGTAGGTATTAACTTCCTATTTAAATTATCTGGTGCGATGCTCAGTGACAAGACGGTAAGGACTTCTAAAAGCATTTTAATAACCCTAGTAAAAAAAAAACAAGAACAATATTCCAATCAAAGTTATTTGGAATGACAAAACTATTCAAAATATTATTAACAAGCATCATAATTCTGGACTGTATCAAGATTACATATTGCAGATTAAATATTGCAAAATTATGAAATCGCTTTAGTGAAAACGATATTAAAAAAAGCTATAATATGATATTAGAACAAAAAACAACAAACTTTATGTTAACATTATGTTAACATTACATAAAATGTTTACATAAAATGCTTACATAACATTTTGTTAACATTAAAACTTTATGTTAACATTATGTTAACATTATGCTTACATTACATATATACATGTTAACATTATGTTAGCATTATGTTTACATAAAATATTAAATTTGAAAAATCTCTAGAGTCGTACGAGGAAATAACAAGTTAAGCAAAAACTCTATACTTATGTTATGGAAAGTTAAAGGAGAATTTTCTGAACTAGAATCTACATTTACTAAATGGGCTAATCATTACTTTGAATGTAAACTGTTTCTCTATTCTTTATTATAATGGACTATAACAGGATTCAAAAGCTAGAAAACTGAATCAGATGAATTAAAAAGGCATGAAAACTCTGCAGAACATAGTAGCAGTTACCTAACTTTTGTCACTTGACGTGCAAAGAATTGTTTACCAAAATAACTCAAATTAAGTCAAATCGTAAACTTTAAAAAATGTCCAAATGTAAAAGAACAGCGAACAATTTTTAAAAACACTCCTGAAGAAAAATTTCTAAATGATACTTTCTTATCTTCCCTTTTTCTTAGTTTGTATTTTTATCTTGGAAATATATTTTAAAGATGATTTATAAAATAATAATAGTATACCAATAACAATTTTATCTTCTTTTGAAAAGTTATTGAACTAATTAGTTACATTCAATTACAAAATTTAGTAACAAAATTTTTAATAAGCTTGTTCAATACATATTGCTTTTAAAATTTAAGAAGCAGCAACATCGTAATTAAATATTTAAAGTAGTAATAATGTAGTATCAAAAATGCTGTGGCTAGAGACACCTAATATTGCAAACTATAACAAGAAGTAGCAACATTCTATTCCTTAACATTTTTTTAACCTAACCTTAAAAATGAAAGTAGAACGAGCTGCTGGGAATTACGTTTTTATATCGTGCGATAGGTGGACCATACGTGATTGGGCCTCAAATCGAAAAATGAATTAGGCTCGTTATACTTTAACTTCCCTTTATTCATGTATATATATATATATATATATATATATATATATATATATGTATATATATATATATATATATATATATATATATATATATATATATATATATATATATATATATATATTATGTATATATATATATATATATATATATATATATATATATATATATATATATATATATATATATATATATATATATATATATATATATATATATATATATATATATATATATATATATTTGTGTATATATTACTTTGTTCTTTTCTTTGTTTTATTTTAAATTTTATATTTTAAAATGGAGGACAACTTTTCTAGAAAAGTTTAACTAAGATTTTACTGGTTTTAACCAGTAATTTTCACTGGTTAAAACCAGTAAAAATCGGAAACTTGTATACTTAATTAAAAACTTTAACATAAACATTTTAAATTATGCATCGAAAAATAATGCTAAATGCTTTACTAATACCATTTTGGAAAACAACTTTATTCCAATAATAATTAAGGCAACAAGAATATCAAAGACATCGTCAACCATAGTCGATAACTAAATAACAAACAGTTTTCAAAAATGCTGC
>NC_061167.1:46416344-46441344 GCF_022113875.1 Hydra vulgaris | reverse complement strand
TATAAAAAGAGCCGTTATACAAGCTGTAGATAATTTGAACCCAAACCGGGAAATGTTGGTTTGGCGAGTTAAAATTAGTCATTGCTGAAAAGAAAGAAATAGGCTTAACCGTCGCCAAAATGAAAGCAATGCTGCTAAATTTGGAAGATTGTATTCTATATCAAGAAGTAATGCTATTCCAAATTATAATTATTTAGGAGAATTGAACCATATTTGTCAGCACTGTGGTGCTAAGAAATTACCTAATAATACACTTGCTCTATGTTGCTATATTAGTAAGGTAGCTTTGCCTCCAATTTTACCAATTACACAAGCTTTACAGGATTTTTTACAAGGAGTTATGTTGATCGTAATACTAATGTCAATTTTTTAAAACATATTCATATTTATAATATCTGTCTTTCTTTTGCTTCTTTTACAGCAAATGTAGTTCAACCAATAAATCATTGGCCTCCATGTTTTAAAATATGTGGCTAAATTTATCATTGTAAAGGTATTCTTAGGCTAGATTAAGATATTTCACCAATATATTCTCAACGATATATTTATGATTCACATGCAGCAGTAAATTTTAGAATGCAACAACATAGTAATGGTGTATGCGATTTTACTATAATTATAAATTATAAATTAAATGCAGACTATAATTACTGAACAAAGTCCATTTGCTCTTGCATTTAAAAACATGGCTGAAGTATAAGATGAAGAAATTTTTCAAGCAATTATAAAAGGTCGCCAAGCTTCTGTTGTAAAAACATCTTTACTTAAATGGGGTGATAGACGTTGCTATAATCTACCTTCACACGATGAAGTTGTCGTTGTATTTGTTGGCAAAGATGGTGCTCCCACAACTTCCAGGGAATTTTTATTTACCTACGAGGTCATCCTTTAAAAATTGTATCAAGTATATTAGCCAACTTTGATCCTATGGTTTATCCATTCTTTTTCCCTAGAGATGATGCTGGTTGGCAACAGTTCGTGCATATCCCTGAGCGTGCCACACTGGTTAGAAATCATGTAACATTATCTCAGTTCTACAATTATGGACTTTTTCTGTTCATTTTTTTATGGCAAGAAACCATTTCAGCAATACGCTGTAGATGCATATGTAGATATTGAAGGCCAGCGTCCTGCTTTTATCCGAATTATTTAAAATAAATTGGAAAGCGAGCAGTATGATGCCTTTCATAAAGATGTTAATAACATTGCAAACGATTGTATGTTAGATCAGAGCGAGTAGTTGTTTTGCCATCAACTTATGTAGGAAGTCCTAGAGATTTAAAAGAAAACTTTGAAGATGCTATGGCAATTATTAAAAATTATGGTAATCCAGATCTTCACACCCACATTATACTTCTCTTAGCCAATGATAATAAACTTGAAACAGCACAGTTATCAATAATTTAATATGTGCAGAAATTCCAGATCCGATTGTTAATCGTGAACTTTATGATATTATTAAAACTTGCATGGTTCACGGCCCATTTGCAATACTGAATCTTAATTCTCCCTGCATGAAAGATGAGGTGTGCAGCAAAACTATGCTAAAGAACTTAATGCCAACACAGTATGTCTACATCTGAATAGTATTGCGCTCCTTCACTTTCTAAATTCGATTTAAACCGCGCCATGTAAGGTGTGTATCGCGTTGAACAACACGATCTAAAGCCACTTGCTGTTTTCTTTCTCTAAAATACAAATTTTAGAGATTCTCAGGAAGATGAATCTTAAGACAGATAATAGTGTGTAACATATGACTTATGGATACTCAAATATTCCCCACAGTGCTTTAGGTGCACTAATATAACGAAAATCCAAAAAAGTGTACTTCATCATGATTAAGCTGTTTATTTATCAAAACATTGGCACAATCATGCCTTTTTGTATATGTATTTGTACAAATATTTAACAGCCTTTACAGAAATTCAAGCTTCAACATTAATTCAATATTTCTTAAATAACCAAGGTTAGTAAGGTACCACCCAAGGTTATCTATATTGTTGGCTTTAATATCGGTAACCAACCAATCATCACGACGCCTATTTAGTGGATAACCCATGTGAACAGGTTCCATATCACTTTGAATTTGATGATAAACATTGTAAATAAAAGGTTAGACAAACAGGTGGAAATAAGGTAATAGTAAGAATGTATAAAGTTAGTCCAACAGGAGAATTATTTTTTCTTAGATTGTTACTTTTGCAGACCAATGGAGCAACATCTTGGAAGGATTTGCGTACTGTTAATGGAGTAGTTCTTAAAAACCTTTGTGAAGAGTGTGTTTTAAAAGGTTTGTTGCAAGATGACACTAAATGACAGAATACTCTTTCTGAGGCAGTTTTAACGCGAATGCTTGTGCAAATTAGACAGCTGTTTTCAATTATTTTAACCTTTTGTGAACCTGACGACCCTTTGCATCTTTGGAATACATACAAAGCTTTTATGATGGATGATTTCATTCATCGCCGAGTTCCATTTATATTAGCTGAACAAGCTACTTATCGTCAAATCGAAAAGATTATTATTCAGTGGTAAAACGCTATCTGATTATAATTTGACTGTTGTTGATGAAATCATAGATTTTAATCTAGAAAATTTAAGTGATAATGTTTAGCAATCAATTGACGAAGCTAATAGAATGAGACCGCTTCTCAATGCCAATCAATTAAATGTATTTAATGCTGTCCTTGTTCCATTAAACGAGCAAACAAGTGTGGAAAATCAACATTCCAAACTTTTACATATATTTATTTGATTGCTGAAACGAGCGATTGGGGTGTTAAATCTGTTACAGCTGCATGGATTGGCACAGCAGCAACTCTTCTTACAAATGGATCTACGCTGCATCGCTTATTAAAACATCCTGTCCCAATACTGGATAGCAGCACACGTAAAGTCACTCTTATTCTATTCATCGCCAATTTTTTGAAACTTAAGAAATGCTGCTCGGTGAACAGAAAACTTGCTTTCTAGAATTCAGTGTCAAGACGCGTTAATGTCTGTTTATTTGATCTTACTTTAAACACTTTAGAACAATTCCAAGCATGAATTTTTCTTTTTATAGTAACAGTAAATAATAGTTTTAATTTTGAATGATTTTAAATTTTTTTAATAAATTCAAACATATTCGTGTTCTTTTTTTTACTTGCCTTTGTTATCGCTTGATTAGTTAGCTTACTGTTAAAACATAGTTTTAATTTTGTAAATTTAATGTTATAAAATTTACTCTATTATTCATTAGTTGACGTTAGAGAAAAGCTGGAATTTTACATAATAAAGGTAAAAATAATTTTGTTTAATCTTAGATAATAGTTAAATGAGAATTAGTACATGGAGCATCAATAAAACTTATATAATCACTGAGCTCTTACGTGTTTCCTAATACCACAATTGATAATGACCATGTTTAAAAAATATTTTATGAGCTGCTTGCTTTTTTATGATGTAATTGTTTAAATTGTTTAACCATAATTGTTCAATATTGTAATAAATAAAATCTTTTTAGTTCAAGTATTTTAGTTGATAAAATACCATTTTAATTAATGGTGTTATACGCTATTACCTTAAGTTGTCTAGCCTTTTTATAATCTTTTCTTTTTTTAATTACTTTGGAGAGACATATTTTTTTCTATATGTTTATTTTACAACTACAAAGTATTTACAAGTAACCAATTGCAGGTTGGCGGTAAAGATATACAAATATAAATATCATAAACATAAAGTTAGAAATATACGAAGTAAATAAAAATATAGTTGGAGACATGATTGAAATAAATACTAACTACCACAATAATATAACGTGATCATAAAAATAATCCCATAAATATATTTTCATAACTATCCAATTAAAATAAAAAATACAATTAATAAAAATAAATCTGCTGATTTTTGCGGGGGAGTGTTTAGATGTTACACTACAAGTTTATTTACCACATTTCAACATAGTGCTTGTGTATAAATATGAAAAAAAATATTTAAGTTTTTTATATCTTTATTAATTTTTTTTCAGAAATAAAGTAAAATTGTGTCATTCCTTCATTAGTAGATTCTTTTAGCGAATTCAAATCCTCATAACAACTACATTTATTTTTTAAGAGCTGGAGTTTTTGTTATACTCTTGATATTTCGTCATATGATGGAATATTCTCATTAAAATCATCTGGAACTGTTATTACTCAAACATTTTTCCTCACTAGTCTCTGATTCAATAAAAAACTTTATTTCACTGCCAGAAAAAGATTCTATTAACAAAGAAAGATAAGAATTTTCTTAAAAAAAACGATTTACAAAATCTTGGACAGAAACTACAGGTCGTTTAGCTGCCATATTTTTTATTTTTATGAATGCAAGTTTTGTTTATTAATTTCATAAAATATTCAATAATCGTGAAATCGAAGTTTAAAGAGTGAACAACTAATTTTAAGCCGTTACAATCAATAAAGTAACACCCATCTAAATACATATTTTATTTCGCTGCTGCTTAACGATAATTTGGGATACCGAGAGAGAAGCACTTATTGTTGTTGTTTTTTTGTACTTTTTAAATTTATTAACTTTTGTTTCGAACTACAATCTGTATAAAACCCAAAACTGGATACTTGGCCATTTTTAATGTTTTGTTCTGGTTATTACTGTTATTTTTTTAATTTTTAGGTTATTATTTTTTGCTTTTTATCATCATACAATAGGCGTAACTTATGTTTTACAATTTAATGTTTCTAAATTGCCGTTTTTTGAAGTTTCCGATATGATGCGGAAATGTAAACGTTTTAGTGGGGCTTGGTGACAAGAATAATTTATGCCTTTTTCTTTGTAAATCCATTAATTTTTTTTTATACTTTAGTAGATTGCATAAACTTTTAGACAGTAATTATCCAAAACTAAATGAAAAAGTTATTGGCGTCAAGTCTTAAAACGAGTTAATGCGGTGAAAATAGTAATTGAAAAAAAGATGGTGATTTTGGTGTATTTTTTTTCATTAAGTAATTTTAATTACTTAATGAAATAAATATTGAACAAGTTCAACTGGAGGTGGTAATGCATAAGAGTCAAAACGCAATTTCTTATCTCCATCTTTATACCAGCAAATCCAATGAAATCCATGCGTACTTGAATCTCCTATGTTTAATATTCCACATTCTTTTTTTTTTTTGTGTGTATTTTTAGGTAATTCATCTCTTACAAATACACCTCTAAAGTTTTTTATTTTTAATTTTTTTGCTGCTTTTATTAAGTGAAAGTTTGTTAGCGGTTCATTCGGTAATATAATTCCTCCAACATTCTTTTGTTCATTTTTTTTAACAGATTTAGATTTTTTTATTACAAAAATTACCTGTTTTTTATCTTATTTGAGACTCGTCGACCTCGTTATGCCTGCCTGCCTGTTTATTTCCAATCAATCTGAAATGAAAAGTTGGGTTTATCTTCTAGATCCATAAGGGATCCTAACTTCGTTAAATCCTTAGGATCCATAGGAACTAATTTATAATGTCCATATGCTAATGTATGTATACCGTCTTCTAAAATAACTCTTTTATTGTCTTTTGCGCTCAATGCTATTTTGTTTATTTCTTCTGTATAAACATCATGTAAGTGAGATCTTATGACACTCATTTTTCTCATTTGATCTTTTCTATTCATAAGGCAGTCTTTGTTATCTTCATGTGATATATACTTTTTTAATACATTTTTCTTTACTCCCTTACATCTCTTTTTATCTTCTCCATCTATTTTGTATGAATACAACTTTGATCTTAGTCCTACAAATTCTTTAATTTGTGCTCCTGCTGATTCATCTTTACTTTCTTATTACATTTCCTAACACTTTCTTATTTAGCTCTACTTTAAATCCATTTTGAGTAGCTGGATGATTTTTGTCAAATTCACTAGTGTCAAACTTACTTTCAAGATCATTTGCAATATCTAAATAAAAGCCTTCTGTTTCTATTTCGTGGGCTAGTGAGTTTGTATCTGTAAATAATAATTTTGCTTTATCTTCATATTTATTTTTCATGTAATCATAATGAAATTCGTACATCAATGTCTTACTTAAATCTAAAATGCACATACCCAACTAAATGGGTTTGTTATATAATAATTTTGTCTTTTTCATTTAAATTGCTATCAAGTTTTCATCAAATATAGTTCTACTTTCATAGTTTGGTTTAAATGCTAATTTAATAGCTTCTTTTTTTTTAGTGATTAATCTGACATCAACTCTGTTTTCAATGTTCTCCATTGTTTTTCCAAATACAGAATTATTCATGAGTTTAAAAAAGTCTTTTTAAAAGTCATTAGTAGCTTTTGTTCTCAAATCCATATTGAGCTTAATGTATTTACTTAACCATGCAATCTCTTCAAACTTTATACCTTTTTGAAATTTAGTCAGTTTCATTCCTAATCTTTCATATAATATCAAGTTTTCATGGTGTACTACATAATTTTTTTTATGATTTAAATTGGGTACTAATTTTTTAACTTTATCCATTTTCAATCTTTCAGAAGCGAGAGGATAATCATTATGCAAACCATGTAAGTGTTCAGGATAATCCAAACCAACTTCTAATAAACATGAAAGAGATTTCCAATTTTTTAATTCTCCTTCATTCATTCATTGAAAACCATGTGTGGGAAGGGGTTTGCTCATTGTCAATCCATATAAATTATTAGCATCTGAATACTGTATGTAAGTAGATTCTTTACTTTCATCATAAGTTTCCATATATTTTTTATTAGCAGTTCCTAGTCTGCTTGGAATCATGCTAATGCCTATACGTATTCCTTGTTTTATTATCTTTAATCAACTTAATTGTATTTTTATTTTATTTTTCATTTTCATTTTGTTTTTGTTTTTGTTTCAATGCTGCATCCCATGCTAACCCTGGTGCAGTATAACACCAAGCAGGATCTAATTTATAGTTTTTTTCAGACAATTTATTAATAGAGTCAACCCAATCATATCGCTAAACATCTTTTCTTAGTAATAAATTAAGTTTGTCTCCAAAATTTTCTAATATTATTTCATTGTTCTTTTGTTAAATTTTTTACTATTCCATCTAAACCATCAGACATAAATCTAAAACTATCAACAAAACCCAGTTCTCTCTTAACCTCTACATTCTTACCTTCTTTATTAATAAACTCACCAAGTTTAATTTCTTTAGAAAAGCTAATATACATTTTTTCATTGTTGGGTATACAATTTATTTTTCCTCCTTTCGATAATTTCTTTATAAATAAATGAGAGTCATAACCAGTTAAATAATGAAAAAAGACAGGTACGAATTTTGGAACTTTAAATTGTAAATTACAATCTTTATGAGCAGCACCTCTATATTTACCAGTAATATGACAATGATCGCGTACTCTATCCTCTTTTAATTCTTCTTCGCAATGGTGACATTTTTCTGCATTTTTAAAACTATTTTTGTCTTCGGTAGCAAATATCATCTTTTTTGGAAAGTGTCGTAAATCTTCTTAATATCTGCTTCTAACATATCGACAAATTTTTGTGTAACATCATCTTCTTCACTACTTGCAGTAAATGTGGCTGGTTTACTTTTATATACACTTTCATCAAAACATTTAACGTAGTAACAGAATGAACTTGGTGTATGCTTTTGATATTGTTTTGTATAAGACTCATTCGGATTAGGTGTGCAAGTGTTGATTGTTTTTATAAAATTTTCAAAGTCAGCATATACTACAAAGAGCACTCTCATAGATTTTTTAAAATGGTTAAATTCAATCATTGTATTGGGCTCTGGAAGTTCATTTCGTACTAAAGGTTCTTCAGTACTAAATGCTTGTAAGCATTTTCTACAAAAGTGCTTTTTTTTATCATGTTTAGATATTTGTGATGAAAGTAATCTACTTAGACTTTTTATTAGGCAGTAGTGATTAGTCTCATCATTTGAAATGAGTAATAAAACTATTTGATGTTGTCAATATTTATTTTCAGATATGTGTAAAGGATAAACTGAACTTTCGTATCCAAAGACATTAACACTTATGTCTTTATTATTTTTTTCAAATAGTGTTATCTGATCGAGTGAGCCTGGAAGTTCTATTTTTTCCCAATTTATTTTTTCAGCTTGTTCTTTTAGATCTTTATTTACTCTTTCAGGATGATCGTCTTTAGGATTAAAAAATCTAGCAACGCACCACTTAAAGCATTAATTGTCTTCATTTTTATTATTAATGATTGCTTTTTTAGCTGCTAACTCTTTAGGAAGAGGAATGTAAGATTTACCTTTAATAGGTTTATATTCGATCATATTTATATCCATCTTTTTAACTGATACAAATCTCCAACTTGATCCTAATTGTTGAAATGTGGATAATAACTCTAAAATTTTTTTTTAACTCTTTCATTGAGTTCATTTAAATTTGTTGATTCTATAACAACTTCTGCTTTTGTTGAAAATGATGCAATAGTTGTTATAGATTTTCCTGTTTTAAGATCAGTACGCTCCATTTTACATAAAAGCACGATATAGATCTTTGATTCTTTATTGCTATTTAGTATTTGAATGATATTATTTTTAGCTGATTGTATAAAGGATAAAGCATTATATCCTTTAACACCTTTAGCTGAAAATTGCTTTGTCACATTTTTAATAGCTGATTGTGTCAATTTAAATTTTATTTGTTTCTTTTCTCTCTTCTTTTCTTTTTTAGATTCTATAGGTTTTTTAACATGTTCACTTTTAAATCCTACTTTTTCATACAAATTAGAAACTGTAGATTTTAATATATTAATTTGCGTAGTAGCTATTTCTTTAATAGGATTAGGAATATATGAGATAACCCAATTGTTAATGAATTGATTTTATTAAAAAATCTATTAGTAATATTTGCCATATTATATACAAAAGAAAATTATTTATCTCATTTTTAATTTTTCATTTTTTCTTGTAAAGAAATTAAAATAAAAAAAACTAAAAAATTTCTTTTCATATTTTTATAGATATAAAAAGTCTATAAAAATAATTTTTCACAAGAAATTATTCTACATTTTCTTTTTCATCATCTATTTTAGAATTTCTTACTTCTATTTTTATACCATTTTTAACTTTTCCATTATGCGACTCTAAATAACTATATCCATATTTTTTCTTTCTAATATAATCATATATAGAATTGTATATTTTAACTTCTCCTGTTTCTACATTAGTTTAATAGATGCTTGATTTGTTCTAATTTTTGTTAGTCTATCATATTTAGGATCTCTTTCTTTTTTTTCTTTTATAGGATAAATTCTTGGTCTTCCTACATGTCTTTTCTCTTTTTGTACTTTTTCTTTTTTAACTCTTTTAACTCTTTCAATCTTTGTTTTTTTTTGGTTTTTTAGTAATGATATTTGATTGTATAGATTCTTTATCAATTAAATTATTATCCATAGCAATCATAACTAATGCAATGTGATTTTTAGATGTTTGTTGTATATTATTTTCTTTTAGTAATTTTAATAAATACTTTTTTGTATATTTTGTTTTGTCACTCATTTTATTATATAAAGAAAATTAATTTAAATTACTTTTAAATATTTAAATTGTTATGTTTTTCTTCTATATATTTTTAAATCTTTGAAAATCTTTTTTCTAATTTTCTTAATTCTAATCCCGATTCTACTACTAGTTTTAAATCGTCTTCTAATATTATTGCTTCTATTCTTTCTTCTAACTCTTCGTAATCTTTTTGTTTTTGTTTTAATTATTTTATTTTTTTTATTAATTCTTTTATTTTTTCTGTTGTCATGTATAATCTTTTTTATAACGTTTGTACTAGTTCTAAATTTCTATTTCATATTCTTTTAACTCTTCGTAACCTTTTTGTTTACGTTTTAATTCTTTTCTTTTTTTATTAACTTTTTGATTTTTAGGACTGATATTTTTTAATAATGTTTGTATTATTTCTAAAATTACTATTTCAATTTTATTGCATTCTTTTCTAATTATGTCTTCTATTCTTCTTGATTCTTTTTTTTTTAATTTTCTTAATTCTAATCTCGATTCTACTACTAATTTAAGTTCTTCTAATCTTATGTCTTTTATTCTTTTTTCTAACTCTTCATAATCTTTTAGTGTAAGTTTTATTTTTTTTATTGTCATGTATGATCTTTTTGAAAATGTTTGTATTAGTTTTAAATTTTCCATTTCATATACTTTTAACTCTTCGTAATCTTTTTGTTTACGTTTTAATTCTTCTATTTTTTTATTTATTTTTTGATTGTGAGGAAAGATATTTTTTGACAATGATTCTATTAGTTCTAAAATTACTATTTCAATTTTATTGCATTCTTTTCTAATTATGTCTTCTAATTTTCTTTCATAATCTTTTATTTCTTAATAGTATTTTTTTATTTCCAATTAATAATTTTTCTAATCTTCCTAATTCTTTCTTGATTAAATATTAATTTTGATCTTGCATTAAATCTTTTTTCTAAATCTTCTAATACTTCTTTTTCAAATCTTAATTGATACATTCTTTCTTTAGTTATTAAACATGATTTTTTTTCTAACTTTCTTTCTAATCTTCTTGACTCTAATCTTTTTTCATCAAATATTAAGTATGGTAGCAAATATAAATTATCTTCTAATCCTGCTTCTACTACTAAATTTTCTAATATTTTTTCTCCTAATATTAAATTTAATCTTAATTTTTCTAACTTTAACTCTTCTTTTAATTCTTCTATTTTATTTTCCGATTCTTTTACTTTTAATTTTAATTCTTATAGTCTTTCTTTTTTAAATCTTAATTCTAATCTTAATTCTGCATCTTCATTATAAAATGCAGATTCCTCTTTTAGTTCTTCTATTTTATTTTCGATTCTTTTATTTTTAATTTTAATTCTTCTAGTCTTTCTTTTTTAAATCCTACTTCTAATTTTAATTCCTCTAATCTTTAATAAGAATTAATTATTTCTTTTCGCATTTCGTTTTCCATTCTTTTTATTATGTAAAGAAAATTATTTATGTCATTTAAAAAAAAAGTTTTTTCTGGTAAAAATATACAAATTTTTTTTCTTACATCATTTGCTAGATTCAGAAGATCCATAAGAACTACAAGATGAAGTTGTTGTTGTATAGTTGTATTTGTATTAGCATGACCAGAAGTAGATGTTACGCATACGTTTACCTTAACATTTGAGTTTTCCATTCTTTATAAATTTTTAAATTTTTTTTAAATTTATTCAACTAATTTTCAAATAATTTAAATTATTGTATTTTTTTATTTATCAAGTTATTAATATACAATGTTCATTTTATTTCCTTCTGATTGAAATTGTATCATTCTATCAGATATTACAACAGCAAATGCTTCAGTACCTGCTGGAACAGCTGCATTAAATGTTGCTTTAATTTGAACATCTACTACTCATGATTTTAATCTTTCTGATTGCTTACTCACACCAAAAACCATAAGTGGGTATAAATCTTTATAGTCAGCAGGAGTTATGTTGCTTTATGTAATCAGTTCATTCATTCCATAAAATTTTTAACTAAACGTAGATCTCTATAAACTCTTGAAAATTGTTGAATTGGAAATAATAAATTATAATCAAAAGCAGGATATCTTTCTTGATTAAGCATGATATATATATTTTTCAAGTCACAATGATCAAATATTGAAGGATTGAGTTCATGATTTCCATCTTTATTTGTTTGGAATCTTGGTTTTTCAGTAAATGTTTTTACACTCAGTCTCCAAGTAAATGTAGTAGATTGTGGAACAGTTATAGTATCACACTTATTATTGCAGTATTATTTATTGATATTAATTATTGATATTAATTATCGATATTAATGCATTATCAATTGCTGAAATTATTCTTGCAGCTCTATGATACTTTTTACTTAACATTGTTCTCTTTTCTTTCACGTTCTATCTCTTTTTGAATCTCATTAATCTTTTGTAAACAATATGCATGACCTTGATCTTGGAAACTCGAGCCTTCTGGTGCAGTTGGAAAACTTGGATAAATGTTTTTGTATTTCATATTTTTGTATTACATATTTTTGTATTACATCTTTTTATAAAGAAGTATTTTTTTTAAATGAGTTTCTAACGTTTTAATATATCAGCACTTTTAGATGAAGTACTTACACGTAAACTCTTAGATGAAGAACTTACATGTAAACTCTCTGTTAAAGTTATATAACTAGCACTTTTATGTGAAGGACTTTTAAAACATGAAACATAGCAAAAACTTTCTCCTTTATTTTTCTCCTTTTTACATCTGTCATATCATTGTTAAATACACTTACTATAATATCATCAACAGACTCTGCTATTACAGAATTTAGTAAATTTAACTTAGGTTTAAGGTTTTCTTTTAATGCAACTAATGCATAACCATTTCTAATTGCTACTCCACACTTTAGAGCAATAAGTTGCTGTGATCTTGATTTTATTACAAAATCTTGCTGTGCGAATATTTCACATCTTCCATTCTTAAATACTGAAGGATGTATTAAATATTCATGTAACTTAAATGTTACTAGAGGTTCATCATTTTTAGTATTATTAACAAGTTTATGTACTGAAACAGCCGTTTTTATACAGAAAAGATTTTTTTTAAATCAATTTTTGTTTTTTTATTGTATTTTTATTGTAATGTAAAATCGTATAAAACAATCTTGCATATAAATAAAATGCATATTTTGATTAATGAAACGAGTACAGATATAACAACTAAGTTTAATCCAGTTATCAAACTTAAAGATGATTATGATTATGAAATCGCTTTAGTTGAATTAAAAGCCCATTTCAGATTACTAAATAATTATTCTTCAAACAATAATTTTAGATATAGTTCAAATAATGGAATCGATTGGAGCAATAAAACTGTTCCAGAAGGAAACTATGATATTGCTAACATAAATAGTTATATAAAAAACATGATGTATAATAAAGATTATGAATATTATATTGATATTTATTCAAATTCTCCGATAACATTCTTTGTAAATATTTATAGTAAATGTAAAGTTGATTTTACGACTCCAAATTCAATTAGAACTATTTTTGGTTTTAAAAGTCAAGTATACTCCTCAGGTAAACATATTTCAAAAAATAGAAAATATACACATGCTCATAAGATATATGTAACAAATAGTATTATAGAAGGAACATATGTAAATGGAGTAGCTGATAACGTTATATATAATTTTCAACGTGAAATATATCCTATATTAACAAACATCCAACAAACTTAACTTATTCTTCAGTAATAGTAAAATCTTTTTCCCAAATGGAAACTAAATTAGTTGATCTAAATGGAAAGCTTTTAAATTTCCAAGTTTTTGTTTTTAATTATCTATTAGATTTCATTTGAGAAGAATATAATTTTTATATTATTAAAATGATATTAAAAAAATCTTATGTATATATAAAATGTACATATCGATAAGTGGAAATAGTACAAGATTAAAAAAATAAGTATGGTCCAATTATTGAACTTGATAATAATAAAGAGTATCAAATGGCTTTAGTTGGATTAGAAACCTATTACAGCTTTCCAAATATTGATTCTTCAAACAATAATTTTAGATATAGTTCAAATAATGGAATTAAATGGAAAGATATAACTATTCCAGAAGGAAACTATGATATTGCTGACATAAATAAGTATATACATGAGATTATGCTTAATAATAGTGAAATAGAAAATAGCATTACAGTTAAAGCCAATAATAGTACATTAAGATCATCTATAAATCTTGCAGAAAGATTTAAAGTTGATTTTACAACTCCAAATTCAGTTAGAACTATTTTAGGTTTTAACAGGCAAGTATACCAGTCAGGTAAACATGCATCAGAAAGTATTATAAATATATTACATATTAACACTATACGTGTAGCAAATAGTATTATAGGAGGGTCAAATTTAAATGATACAACTGATAACGGTATATAATCATTTTTCCCAAATGTTAACCCTAGAGATAAGATTGTAAAAGAACCAGTAAGCCCAATTTATTTACCAGTAACAACAACAAAAATTTCACAAATGGAGATTAAATTAGTTGACCAAAATGGTAAACTGCTCAATTTACGAGGAGAAGAACTATCTATTAAATTTCATATAAGAGAATGTTCGTCTAATAATGTCATTATATCTCTTTTAAGAGAAGTTGCATTTTATACGAAAAAATAATCTGTGATTTAAAAAAATCTCTATATATAAAAATGGCAACATATCATAATATTAAAGTAAATGTTTCAGAAGATCAGATTAAAAATCTTTAAAAGCAATTGAAGGCGGTTATGGAGCATGTATTGAACTATCATATTCAGATCTGAATGGTGAACACGTAATTGCTGTAACATCTACACAATTAAATAAAATTAAATAAGCATATCAAAAAGTTACTGGTGTAAGACTTAATTTAAGAAAAACACAATTCATGCATAATTCTAAAGTAGAAGGTAGATTTATTGGTTCACTTTTGCCTTTACTAGGTACAGCTGGAAGTTTTTTAATGTCCAAAATTGTTCCATCACTTGCAACAGGACTATTAACAGGAGTAGGTGCAGCAGCTGGAAATGCTGCAGTCAATAAAATTGCTGGAAACGGTATTGTTTACTTGAAAAAGAATGGACAAGGAGTTAAAGTCAGAGTTGCAGGATCTGGTTTGTTTCTAAGTCCATGGAATAAAGGAAGTTCTGTAGGTGATGGAATGTACTAGTGGAAATGGATATACATCAACAGGTGCTGGTTTATTATTAGGACCTAACTCGCCATTTGCTAATATTCCATTTTTAAACATGATTTTTTAGATTTTTGACAAAAATCCAGATCTAATTAAAATATATATTTCTATCAAATATATATTTCATGAAAATTTACAAGTTGGCATATAAAAACAATTTAACCAACTTCTATATTTTCCATAACCTCTTTTTGAAGATAAATTGATAACAACAAATCCATGTGGTTCTGACCAAGCTTTACTACAAAAATTTTTTAACTCATCTTTTAACATATCACTTAAAACATGACCCTCATAAATATGATTTACACTTTTCGAATCTTGTTTAAACAAGCATATAAAATTTGCATTTTCTCTTATAGTTTGCCTTGGTAGCTTAAAATAATTTTGTGCAAGGTAGAAACAATCTACATTACTGTGCCTTCCTTTTATATAATATTTTTCACACTTGTTTTGCTTTGTTAATTGTAAATCATCAAATATCATTAATTTATCCTTAGTAACATCTAGTTCTTCAGGATCTGGGACATCATCAGCTGTTTCAAAAAACTTACACTCCATATCTGTTTTATTATTTAAATTTTTTGAAATGCCTTCAATTATAAGCTCAGGGCTAGCATTCAATTTTTCTATTTTATCTTGTAACTTAAAAAGTTCAAGAATAACTTCGTTTGGTAATTTTTTTTTAAGAATTTTTTAATATTTTGTATTCTGGTTGAAAAAGAGATTTTCCAAAAACTTGCAAATTATTATAGTCTAACCAACCACGCCTCAGAAGTAAGTTTAGTAATAAAGTAGTTTTTCCACAACCTTATTTTCCTACGATAATTCCTCTTATACTTTTATGTAATAACTTGTTATTATTACGATTACTTTTATTTACATTCCATGATAAATCTTTAATATCCAATTTTTATTTATAAAAAATTTTTTTATTTTATTTTATCTTACATGATTTAAAAAAATATATTAAATATATCAAATGTACTGCGTTAAATGTAGAAACAAAACAGATACACTAAACATACAAAATGTTGTGAGTAAAAACAATAGAAATATGCTACATGGTAAATGTACTATTTTTAGTACAGCAAAAACTCAATTTGTATCAGCAAAGAAAGGAGGTGATTTAGTCAATTCAATCAATTCAGTAACAAGTAATATAAAATTACCATGGGCAAAGTTTCCTGGTGAAATGCATTTACCTGGTATGAACTTTGCAGGACCTAGCACTAATTTAAATGAAAGATTAACTTCTACTGATACACCTAAAGAATGGAGTAAGCCTGTAGATAGAGTTGATAAAGCAGCTTATATTCATGATCTTGCTTATAAATATAATCAAGATACTGCTAGAAATATAGCTGATGAAATAATGCTTAAACAAATGGATGCTAATCTTATCTGCTAAAGCAAATTTGGTATGGGTGTAGGTCCAAAAAACTGCAAGCGATCAACAAAAAAAGCAAAAACCTGAAATGGACTGATGAACTTGCAAACAAACTTCATAAGCCTGTTGTGAAACATTTTAGAAAAAGAAAAGTATTTTCAAATAGAATCGATGAAATATGGGCTGCTGATTTAGTTGACATGCAAGCTTTTTCTAAATTCAATGACGGTATAAAATACTTATTAATGGTGATAGATGTATTTTCAAAGTATGGATAGATTGTTCCATTGAAAAGTAAAACTGGAATTGAAATTGCTTATGCTTTTAGTAAAATATTTAAAGAGAGAAACTGTACAAAATTATGGGTAGATAAAGGCTTGGAATTTTATAAGAAGCATGTTAAGGCATTAGATGTGCAGCTCTACTCGACTGAAAATGAAGAAAAAAGTTGCATAGTTGAACGTTGGAATAGGACAATGAAAGAGAAAATGTTTGAGTACTTTTCAGCTAACTCTACTAGAAAATACATTGGCGTTTTAGATGAAATGGTAGATCAATACAACAACGCAAAGCATTCTTCAATTAAAATGACTCCAGCTGAAGCAAGCAATAAAAAGAATGAGAACAATGTTTGGCTGAATCTAAATGGTAAAGTTATATCAAAGTCTCCTTAACCCAAGTTTTCAATAGGCGATAAAGTGAGAGAAAAAGAAAGAGAAAAAGAAAGGAGCGTTTGAAAAAGGATACACACCAAGATGGACTGAAGAAGTATTCACAGTATCACAAGTTCAGCACACAGATCCACCAACTTATAAAATAACTGATCATAATAAAGAAGAAATACAAGGTACTTTTTATGAATAAGAACTACAAAAAATGAATCAAGAGATATTTAGAATCGAAAAGGTTATTCGTAAACAAGGTAATAAATCATTCGTAAAGTGGTATGGATATCCTGATACTTTTAACTCATGGGTTGATAATAAAGAATTGATAAATTTATAAATAATTATCTTGTATTTATAAAAATGCAAAACTCAAATGTTAAGGTAAACATATGCGTAACAGCTACTTCTGGTAATGTAAATACAAATACCACTGTAACGACAACTTCATCATATAGCAAATGACGCATGCGCACTGATGACGTCATTTTCAATAAGGAACAAAATTATCGCTGATTTGAAAACTGATTTTTAAATTTAAATAATTGATTTAAAGTAGAATTGATCACTGCGTGATCTAAAAATTTATTTCTTAATTATACAATTATTTACACTATGGATTAAAATGAACCATATATTTAATTAAATATATGTTTGAATAGATAGTTGAAAATGAAAAGGTCCCAGATCTGTCCTTTTCCTACTACTACGGCAAATAAGGGTTTTATTCAATTATCCATGACGTAAAATCATCTTATTACTTAAAAAATTCAATCTATTTTACACCTGATGTATAGGTATATAGGTTTAGAGTAGGTATAGATATAAATGAGAATGTAGGTTTTTAATCTTGTGCGGATCATACAATAAAGTTTGTTTGCAGAGCAGGAGACAAGCGCTGCAATAAATTGAGAATCTTTTTTAGATTCTTTCAAGCAATTTACTCATTTTTGCTGCTTTTACTAAACAATGCTAGGTCATCAAAAAATATTTCGCAAAGACGTAAATGATTATATCTAAAACGTGTTAAAATGCACATGATATTTTATTTTAGTATAAAATGCATTTTATACTAAAATAAAACATCATTCAAATTTTATTTTTGATGCATTAACTTCAATATGTGATAATCATTCATCTTTAAACATTCATCATATGTGATAATCATTCATCTTTAAACATTCATCATATGTGATAAGCATATGTGATATGCGATAAACATTCATCATATGTGATAAGCATATGTGATATGCGATAAACATTCATCATATGTGATAATCATTCATCTTTAAACATTCATCACATGTGATAATCATTCATCTTTAAACATTCATCATATGTGATAATAATTCATCTTTAAACATTCATCATATGTGATAATAATTCATCTTTAAACATTCATCATATGTGATAATCATTCATCTTTAAACATTCATCATATGTGATAATCATTCAGCTTATAATTCAATCATACATCTTGAGCTGAATAAGATAAGTAAACAAAGAAAAGGATGAGTTCGAGTTTGTAATTTAAACAACAATTGTGAAAAATTTGCAAAAGAGTGTCAGTCCCTAGATTGAACAAAATTGACACTGATATTTCTCATTTGTTTATTTGTTTGTTGTAATTTTTATGAAAATAAATTGTTGAAACAATTTGTTATCATACAAATATTTATTAAAAATAATTACATAAAAAGAACAAATTTGCAACTTCCGTAATTTGCAACTTCAGTAAATCAAATTAAGATAAAATATAAAAAATTAAATAAAATTAAAAAAGCAAGTAAATAAAATTCCGTTAAGCACAAAAGATTCTCAAAATTTAAAAATTTCTTTCTTCATTAAAAACTTAAATGAACTTAATGACTTTGCCATACATTTAAACCCTTTTTGATAACTATTCCATATGTTTAGTACTCGATATGCAATGCTATACTTAGTATATTTATTTAAGTTTTAAGGCAGTTTATATGTGTTACTTATATTTGCTCTTAGATAATAGTTTTCATTTATGTTTTTTTTAAACTTGTTTGCATTAAAGTTTGCAGTAGAGATAATGTTATGGAATTGATACATAAATATTAAATGCTGATAGATATTTATTTCAAAAAAATCCATTATCTTCATATCTTTTGTTATAGGTTTAGTATGTTCAGTTTTATTTTTATAGTAAATGACTCTGCACGCAAGTTTCTGTAGACTATAAATTTTTTTGAGTTTTGATGGTTGCGTACTTGCCTATGATATGTTTGCATAGCTGATAAAGCAATAAATTAGCCCAAAGTAAATTAGTTAAATACTTTGTTTATTGATATATAAGCAAACTCAATACATCATAACAATTGTATTAGTAATTTTAGATTGAATATTGTGTTTAAAGAAGCTTTTGACATCAAAGCAACCTCAGCATTTCAATGTAATTACAACTTGATTTTATAACACAAAAAAAACTTGCGCATTTTAAAATGGTTGAAAAACGGTTATAAAAAAAAGGTTATACTTAACCTTGTCTTGGGCATTATAATCTGTTATACTAATATTTATTACATTGTTTTTTTATATTCTACAATCGAATTATATATCACATTTTTTATCATTTTAATGATAAATAAAAGTTAATAAAACTTTATTTGATTTTGAAATTTTTTTTTTTTTTTGCCTTTGTAATTTTAACATTACTTATACAGTAAAAATATCTAGCATTTATAATATTTGACATAATATTTTATTTACAAACAAATAATGCAATGATAGGTTTTTTAAAAACCCATTATTAAACACTTTAATAGTTTAATTAAATGTCAATAAAAATACAGTTTATTTTAATGACATTTAATTCAGCTGTTTTAATACATAACATCTTTTTATTTATTTCAATGGAAAATTTTTGTTATTTTTAGTTTCTTTTGGAACTAGTTCTAGACTAGAAACTATCTAATAAGCTTTTTTATAACTTGGGTAATGTGTTTATTTTATGAATTTGTATATTAGTATTTTTTATAATCTTTTCTTTTACTTGATATGAACTCTTCCTCAAGTAACTTTGTCGTTCTTCAACCACTCGCAACTTTTCTTTTTAGTAAAAGTTAGTCACTAAATTGCTTGCAGGTTTATTTATTTAAATAGAATCTTTTTTACTAATAAATTTTTTTTTTTAGATCGGCAAGATTGCTTGTAGGTTTGTATTTTAGTTTTTTAATTTTTTTAATAATTTTTTTTAGTTTTGTTTTTCATATGAAAAATTTGTTAAGACTAAAAAGTAGAAAATAAAAAATATAGCAAAAAAATTTGCTAAAAACTATAATCTTTTTTGAACTAAAAAGTAAAAAATAAACTTTTTGATTAAAATTTAATAGTTCAGTAAACTAAAGATTGACAGGTATGTTTCTAAATAAATCTTGTGCAGACCTGTCAATCTTTAGTTTACTGAACTATTAAATTTTAATCAAAAAGTTTATTTTTTACTTTTTAGTTCAAAAAAGATTATAGTTTTTAGCAAATTTTTTTGCTATATTTTTTTTTATTCAAAGATTAGTATTTCATTTTTTTGTAACTTTTTGGAAAATAAGAATTAAAGCTATATAATTTTTTTTGTAATCTTATTTGCTTTTTTATTTATTTATATACCTTTAATAGTGCTTTTAGCAATTACATTTATTAAGAAAAAGTAACATTTATTATGTATTACTTAGCGTAAAGACATTAATATGCTTTCTTATAAAATACATAGTTATGTAATGAGTCTTAAACTGCTAATTATTTTTTAATTTAACTGGTATAAATATTAACAATTTAAAAAAAAAAAGTTGATTTGAATAAATTTCAAATTCTTAAAATTAAATTAAAAAATAAAATACTGATAAAAACTTTATAACATGCTAATCCTACAATATTATAACTGAAACTGGCTCTCACAAATTTGAGTCTCAAGTCACAAAAAAGGGTTAAAAATTAATCCAGAAACAGACATAATTAAAACAGTAACAGCAACAGAACATCTAAATTTTACACCTGAACCTAATGATAATAAACAACATATTGATTTAAATAAGTTAAGCACTTAGTCAGTATTTATTTTTCGAAATGAATCACTATCTCATATTTTCCTAATTTCATAGTTGAAAAAAAAGCCAATTTTGACTTCATTAATTAAACATTCAATTAAAAATAACTTTTTTTTTAATTTTAATTCACCTCCTCAAGACCATAAAACCGCTACAATAGAGGATACTTCTTTTTTGTTTTAGTTGCAGTTATAACCCCCTCTCAACTCTATTACTGTGAAACACAAAAATATTTTAATAAAATACATGTCAAAATACATTTGTGTACTACCATTTACTAATTATCTCAACTCTCCTACAACAAAACACGAACCTTGACAAACAAGGCTACTGCACAGAAAAAAAAATTAATTTTAAATTTTAAGAAACATATGTTTTAACTTTTAATTAATTGTAAATTAATTAAAGTTAAAATATATTTTTATTGAATGCTATTATCTTTTCATCAATTTTTATGTGCAGAGTTTCAGTTCAAAGTTATCAAGGTGTTTGAAATCAAAACAAGTTGACTCAAAAATACATTATCACATCATTTAATCTAAAACTTAACTGTTGAACAATAGAAGATTTGAATGTTAAAATATATTTTTATTAAATGCTATTATCTTTTCTTCAATTTTTATGTGCAGAGTTTCAGTTCAAAGTTATCAAGGTGTTTGAAATCAAAACAAGTTGACTCAAAAGTACATTATCACATCATTTAATCTAAAACTTAACTGTTAAACAATAGAAGATTTGAATGAGTTTACATAAAGAATGGTTACCAAAGGCTTTGTACAAAAGTTTGAGAGTTTTATTAAAATATGTTTAATTATGAGTTAGAGAACAAAACCTTAACAGTAGAGAACACCTTAACAATATTTTATTGACCCAGCTTTTAAAACAGCAAATAACTTACAATCATTTTATTAAAATAAATTTAAATCATTTGCTATTACAACTTATGCCAGCCTTAAAATATTTTTAAACATTTTAGATTGGTTGCTGCGTAACAAAAATGTTATTGAAGAATTCAAATGTTTTTAAAATTTTATCTTCGCTACAAAATTTAGTTAATAAAATTTTTTTAAATTTCTGATTTAGTTCTAACTGTTTATAAAATAGGCCTAGGTTTTTTAAGGCTTCATCTTGGTAAATACAGTAAACAAAAAATAACAAAAAACACATGTTAATAAGATCTTAAGTGTAAAACATTTCAATAAACCTTAATTTTTTTTTTTTTTAGTTTAACTCTAATGTGTTGGTGGAAATTTACTGAAGCATGTTAAGGACTTAATTCAGAAGCAATTTTTGTATTTCTTCATTTATATTTTTATTTGTTACATGTATATTCAGAATATTGCAGACATAATGAATAACTGCAAAGATTTTGTTAATTATTATTTTAATAATTAACAAAATGAATGTACATATTGCATATGAATATTTACTTAACGCAATAATAATATAATATAAATGTCTAAATCAATGATATCAATAGATAAAAAAAATTGTACAATCATTTCCTAGGAACATTTTGAGGCATTTTTATTATAAAAGTTCATTTCTTAAAAGTTAAAAAATGCTAATTTGAACAATGAAAATTGTCAAAATGTTTTGTATTTATAATACTATAAAGTATTTATGTAAACTGTTATAAATATATACAAGTTTAGATATTTGTGTTTACACAAACAAGTATAAATATATGATGACATCAAGATCAACTATATAGTAAAAGTTTTCTAATTGTTTGATAACCACTTTACTGAAGTTTAATTGTTGAGTTTTTCTTTTAGCCAATTCTAATACTTTTGATATTTTTAAAAGTGGTTTTATATCATCTTTAATTAAAACACTCTTTAAAAAGTGCTGATTTTTAGGAAAACTTTTTCAACCTGATAATTGTCCTGATTTTGAATGCTTGTCCTTGTTCAGTGGCCAGTTAATCATTTAGTTGCATATTTTTCATTAAAATTATTTGCTTGTTTTAAAGCGGAAACATGCGCATAGGAAATAAATTCTAATAAAACACTAAATCATGTGAATACCATGTTGTTTTGTTTAATAAACTCCTGCAAGTTAGACAACTAGTTTATATAATATATCATTGGTATTAACAATGACAAATATTCAATAGTAAACCTATATGGTCTGTCCCCTTTCAAATCAAGCAATGCACAGGTTTAGTCTTTACTTTGCTTGTTTATTTCTAAACTCTGTATCTTGTTCCTTTTTTTTGTGGCAAACAAAAACCTAACTTGTTCAGGGAGAAGCTGTAGTTTGACACTTTCCAAAAAGTTTTTTGTAAAGTTTTAAATACTTTCAGAAAAAGGTCTGGTTTGCAAAGACTTTTTTTTGAAGTATTATAATGTTAAAAAATTTACATGTGATACTTTAGTGCTAGCAAAACATTAGATATATAAAAAGAAAGTTGCTTTCAATGAGGCGAATTTGCTTTTACTTTTAGACTTCATAATCTTTATAAATCATCATAGAAAACACGCAGTATGCTAGTATGAGTTGTAAAGAATATGAAGTGTTTAAAATTCTTTTGATTAATTTACTTTTCATTTCTAGATTCGTTTTAAACTACATACAAATTGTTTTAGGGTAGTCTATCAATTATTGTTATTTTGAAAAAAGGAGCGAAAAATATGTCATTGCTCATATATTCAAATTAATCATATTTCTGAAAAGTCAAATATTTGCCCGTTAAAAGCCATCTGATTTTTTCAGAAAATCTAGATCACTGGGGGAGTTTTAAAAGATAATGGCTATACAGTTAACTTCTTTTGTATAGTCCTTATGTACTGAAGATACAAATCAAATTAACATCATCAATGCATTGGTTATGCATTGTGCTATTAAATTGGTTTAGATGACTGGATTATTAAAACTGGACTATTAAGGATGTGGATTATTATGTTCCAACATTCATAATATATAATTTACATAACCTGATTCATTTGTTATAACTTTTTAAATGACTGCTCCTTGATATGTCTGCCTTTTCATTTAAAAATTGTCAAATCTGAAACTATTGGTTTTGGTAAAAAGATACTACTAGTTCAAATTATTTTGCATTTAAGTAATATATAAATTAGATTAAAAGAAAAATAACTAACAAAGTAATTATTAGACTTATTGAGAAATATTTATTAAAACAATTTTTGATTCTTCACTTTGTGAGAATGTTCCATTTCAGTTCCTTTTTTGTACCATGCAATTCAAATTATAAGAAAATCTATTGTTTGCCAAAATCTGAATCAAAAATCTTAACTCAAACACAAATATGGATTTTTTAAGGGTAAAACTAGAAATACATCTTGTTCCATTATGTCATGATTGAGTGTTTTAATTAAACTTTGTTTATTTATTCAATTAAAAAGATTTAGGAAGAGAAGGGCATTTTCATTTGTTATTTAGTTTATTGAGGGTTTGTTTTTTTTTATTTTAGATGATGTTGCTAAAAGATATGCAGTTAATTTTCTTTCGAAAGTAGAAAAACTCAGGTGAGCAACAAATAAAAAGTTAGTCCAAGTTCTGGTATTTGTGTTATTTCTATTTGATCATTCCGAATATTTTTTTATTTCGTTATAAAAATTGCTTTTAATTGGATTTGTTTCTAACTAAATGTTTCTTTATATACTTTTTACTTTTAGTGTCAAACAAAGAACACGCGTAATATTTGAGATTTTAAAATTTGCAAAGCTTTGAAATTTGCATAGAAAGTAAAAATGAAACTAATTTCACTCTAAGTTATTGTATATAATTTTAATATTTTGAGATAAAAGTAATGCAATGTTAACTTATTTTTAGTCTTTTAATTTTTGTATTTAATTATTTGCCCATTCTAATATAATAATCGTGTATGATCTTGATATATAAAATGAAAAAAGAACTTCACAGCGCGATGTTACAGTGTAACATTGTGCTTTATTATTTTTTGCAGTGTACAACTAACATCAAAAATGTTAGAAAAACTTTGGAGGACGTCTTTCTTAATACGTTTGGCTAACGTCTTTAATATAATGTTGACCTATATTTCATTTATGCCGTTATTACAACGTCTAGACAACGATAGAAAATATGTTCGCACAACGTCATTTCAATTTAAACACATCTTTTTTCTTAAAGTTTACTGTTGCTCTAAAGTTTTTAGAGCAACAGTAAACTGAC
>NC_061167.1:46338844-46411344 GCF_022113875.1 Hydra vulgaris | reverse complement strand
GTAGAATGAGGCTTGACTTGAAACTGACGTGATGAAAGAAAGGCTTTCATTCCAGCTTGAATCCAGTAGGTTACGTAGGAGGCGCATTTATCAGCTGAGATAGAAAAGCTGATCCCAGTCAGCTTCAGGGTAGTAGTAGGTGGTGCAATGATAAGGTGAGCCCAAAAAAGAAGTACGAGAAGAAAGAATTATTGAGATCATTACATGGTCAGAACCACCTAAGGGAGAAAAGTGAGAAACTGAACATAAGCTAGGGTCAGAGACAAGACATAAGTCGAGGAGTGAAGGTAAATGATTAGGGTTGTCAGGAAAACGAGTCACAAATTTAACTATCTGAGTAAGAGATTGAGAAACGCAGAAGTTAAAAGCTTTAGTGCTAGCAGGATCAGTGGTGTTAGAGCCAAGCCATTCAGTGTGATGGGCATTAAAATCACCAACAACAACAATATTGGCAGAGGGATAAAAAGAGAGGGCATGGTCAATTTGATCAGAGATAACATCTCAAAGAGTGCAATCATGGGAAGAAGGAGAACGATAAAGAACAAAGAGAAAGGTGATAGAGTGAAGAGGAACTAGGCGATAGCACATAAACGAATGGTCAAAGGATTCGAACCTGATTTCAGGACAAATAGGGGAATTAAAAAATTTCAACCTTGTTGGACAGTGTGGAAGTGCTTCAGCATTTTATAATTGCTTTTTTGTATATAACCGGAATTGTCTTCTTTAAGTATGTCAAACTCTTATCTTGTGTTTTGAACATTAGTTCCAAAAATAGTGTTGCTTCAAATAATAATAAGAAATTTAGGGAATCAAATTTAGTAAGATTTGATAAAGCTAAAACTTCCAGAAGATGTACTACTGTTGTTAAAAGTATTAGTGAAATGAATGTTAACAGAACATATATATATATATATATATATATATATATATATATATATATATATATATATATATATATATATATATATATATATATATATATATATATATATATATATATATATATATATATATTATTTGCATCTGTGATACGCTGTTCTGTTAACAAGTTGTTAACAGAACAGCGTATCCCTGATCGATTTAAAAGTTTGTCATCAATGTGAAAAGTAGAAAGGAGAGAATTGCAATTGTGGCTAAAGAAACTAAATTGCTATAGAGAAATTGCTATGTGGTCTTTTAGAGTGATAAAACAATTAGAGGTGCCATTTAATTCAATTCTGTTAAAAACATCATGATTAGTAGTTAAAAGGTGCGCACCTTCAATATTTATTCGATCCTTCAGATTTTGGTCAGCCTTTTTATATGTAGATGTAACGGCGTTATTAAGGAGGTGGTTATACCCTTCTTTGGAAATTCTGAATATATTGGAGGTTTTTTCAGCTAGAGTTAAAGTTTTATTTCATTTGCGCAAAAAATTTATTTTGTTCGAAAGTTTTTCTTGAACTTTTAACACCGGTGATTAGTTAATGTTTTGTTTTTTTTTTCGGTTGCCATCAAGTATGTCTTAGCGAAGTTAAGACCCCATTACACAGTATTTTGTAACTTTTAGCGGGTTTTTTGTTTTTGATTTTCTAATCAATGGCTGATAATTGCCGTATAGACATGAAACTTAAAGTACCATAAAAAAAGTTGTATACTCTCTCTCTCTCTCTCTCTCTCTCTCTCTCCTCTCTCTCTCTCTCTCTCTCTCTCTCTCTCTCTCCATATATATATATATATATATATATATATATATATATATATATATATATATATATATATATATATATATATATATATATATATATATATATATATATATATATATATATATATATATATATATATATATATATATATATATATATATATATATATATATATATATATATATATATATATATATAGAGAGAGAGAGAGAGAGAGAGAGAGAGAGAGAGAGAGAGGGTTTATGTAGATTTCTTTGAAGTAGAAAAATTATTAAAATATAGTGCTGTCCTAGTTAAAAGTAAGTTGTATTCTGCAGCTATTAAGTCTCAATACTTTCCTTTTTTTCAAATCTTATTGAGCGTGTAGTGTACAATAGTAGTTACAATTACTTTGAAAAAATATATATTATATATCATAAAGAATTTGGGTTTAGAAAAAATCATTGGACAGAGGATGCAATTGTTGATTTGACCTACAATATTTTAAAAAGATGATAGATTTAAAAAAAAAAATTTTTTTGATTACAGCAACTACACAGTGGGAGCTTTTGTAGATTGAAAACATTCGAAACTGTCGATCATGAAATCCTTTTCTTTAAATTGCAAAATTACGGAAATTTGAATTCGAATTTAAAATGGCTTCAGTCTTATCTTCTAAATAGTAAAAAATGTGTAACGTATAGCTTAACTAGTGCAAAGTTTGAACTTTTTAGTTATGGTGTACCATAAGGCTCAATACCAGGTCCTCTGCAATTTTTGATATTTTTAAATAAACTCCATTTACCCTCTAAATTCTGAAATTTTATTTTCGTCGCCGATGATACAAATATTTTTTCTTTTATGGTAACAATTTAAAGTTTACTTTTTCTACAATCAAAACTGAACTACTAAATCTCAACGACTGGTTTAAAGCTAAATAGCTTTCCTTAAATAATGAATAAACGAAGTATATTTTGTTTACAGAACCCTCTAAATCTGATACCTTATCTTTAAAACTTCCGGATTTACTTATAAACATTATTGAAATAAAGAAGTCCATGCAATGAAATTTTTAGACATATTTTTTGACGAACATTTTAATTGTAAAAATCACATTAAATTAAAAAAAATAAAGTCTCTTCAATTTTGGGGATCATGTTCAAAACTAAGTTCCTATTAAATACGTACCTATTAAATTAAAAGTTCCTATTAAATTCGTACCTAAAAAGTTAATATTTTTCATTTATAGCTGTATTAGTTACTTTAATGTTGCTTGGGCGAATAAACAGCCGTCTTCATTAAACAAAAATTATAGCAAACAAAATGCATACGCCAAACCTTTACTAAAAGAAGTTGATGCTTTGAATGTATACAAAATAGATAATTATCATAACTTATTGTTTATGTGTAAACTTCAAAAAAACATGCTTCCGTCATACTTTTAACCACATTTCACTTTAATTATTCACAGATACTTAACAAGTCATTCTATGAACAATTTTTAAATTCCGTCAACAACACTTAAAAAATATGACTACTCAATTACTTTCTGTGGTCACACGTGTGCGGAACTCAAACCTGAATAATGATATACAATCTATAACCACATTTAAAGTTTTTTAAAAAACAGTGAAACAGTACTTTTTAAATCTAAACAGTAAAAACATTTCTTTGTTATTATCATTTTTTTGTCTTGAACTCGTTTGGTTATGCATTTATTTATCTTGCGATATATTTACTAATATGTATGTGAATGTTAACTCTTAATTATGTAAGAACTAATTTAATACTTATATATTTTATGAATTTAAACGTGTAAAGTAAACTATTTTACCACGTTTTTATTAGCTCGCTTTCTTGTTTGTTTGTTTGTCCGGGTGGAATTTTGCAACTCAATTTTAACCCACTTTTCGATTAGCTAGAGCTCTGAAACTTTTACTATAGCTCGGAACCCGATGACAATGCAATATTATACTACTTTTACCATGATTTGCCGAGTTTCTTGAACAATTTCAGCAAAATAAAATTTATTATGGCGAAACGTTTTGAGGCGTCGCCGCAATTTGACGCGTCGCTTTAAATAAAAAATTTTCGAATAAAAAAACCAAATTTAACTGTCGCTGTGATTTTAAATGGACCGCAGCATAAAAACAAAATCAGTTGTTTACAAAATATAAAAATCCACCCATCAAAAACTAAAAAGAAGAAAATAATATAACAAATAAAAAAACTTTTTATAAAACCACGTTTTTGTAATGAACTAAAAAGTAGAAAATAATTTTCTCTTGTAACTATAGAAATTTTTGAAAATTAATTGAGTCGATAGTAAGTGACATGAAAACTTTTGATTATGAATTTCTAATAATTACGATAATATTTGTAACATTTTAAACGAAAAACGTGGTGCGCAAGAAGGAAGCAATAGTTAAAGTAATTAAGGACGATGATGATCATATAAAGTGACAAGATGCGCACCACGTTTTTCGTTTAAAATTTTACAAATATTATCGTAATAATTAAGAGTTCATAATCAAAAGTTTTCATGTCACTTACTACCGAATCAATAAATTTTTAAAAATTTCTATAGCCTCAAGAGAAAATTATTTTCTACTTTTTAGTTCGTTACAAAAACGTGGTTTTATAAAAAAGTTTTTTTATTTGCTATACTATTGCTACCTCAGGAGCAAGAAAATAAGATATATTGTCTTCTGCTTGCTCATGTCAGAATTATAAAAAATATATCGAAAGTTTCAAAATTGTATTTTGAAGCTTTCGATCTAATTATCAGTTTTATAAAGCAGAGGTCAACCTGATTATAAGGCATTTATTGATCTTCAGGAAGTTCTTCTTAACTCAATAAAAAGGGAAAGTTGGCAAAATCATCTGGAACCAGTTTGTCCCTTTTACTGTCAACATATCAACCAATCTTTAGCTAAAACACAAATTCCTCTTCTCCCAAGCATTGCAACATCATTAGGTTACAACAATTAATTTATTCTATCAAAAACAAAAAATTACAAATAACAAATGAAATATCAGACATCTCAAATATAATTAATAAGCAAATTGTAGCAAATTGTTTACTATGTTCACCAATAAAAAAAGTACCTAAAATAATAGATACAGCATGAAGTATAGATAATGTTAAATACAATATGATTTGATGAATTTAGTCAGTTTGTTTTAAAACAGGCTTAATAGGGTTTTGTCAATCCAAATATTCAAATTTTCAAATTCAGTTTTGACACTGATGTGTCCAGTATATTGCTTTGTTGCAAATCTATCACCAATTTATAAAGTGGAATCAAAACATGAACACAAAACTATAACCAGTATTTTTAACGTGTGTGATTTGTAAAATATTTAAATATCTTGTTTGGGACACAATTCTGAAACATTTAGTATTTTTCATGACTATTTTTTAAATAGTCATGTTTCTGAGGAGCAAACTGGTTTTGTTAACGTACAAATTATGCACAACAAATCTATTTGAAACAATTGACAGTATTGCATACGATTGCAAACGGTAATGTATAACATATTTTGACTTTGCAAAAACTTTTAACAAAGTATAACACAAAAAGTTATTAAAAGATATTAAAGCATATCGTATAACCGGTAAGACGCATAATTGGATTGAAAATTTTGTAATAAATAAGAAACAAAGATTTATTATTGATAATAAAGTTTAAGAATGGGTAATTGTTACGAGGAGCGTTTCTTAGGGTTTGGTTTTGGGTACTATTTTATTTCTGCTACTCATAAACGACTCGCTGAACTTAAAACGTATGCTGATAATATTCAAACAATAGTCATTAATTTCCTTGACAATTTTTTCTAATGGCGCAACAATATGTTTACGTAAGAGCTAAAAAAAATGATATGATTTGGCAATCAAAATATTTTTTAAGTAATAGTTAAAAAATTTGGTAAGTATGAAAATTGAGTTTCTTATTTATATATATTTTCTCTCAAACAGTGTATTAGAGATCTAGGTATTTTTGTAAAATCTGATATAAGGTTATGTGTTAAGAAAGCTTCAAAAGTACTACATTTGTTAAAAGTACATTTGAAAGTAGAGATTATAATATCTAAAAAATTTGCATACTACCTATTTCTAACTTTTGTTAAATTTGCGGACTCCAACCTAGAGTTCGTCAAAACTAGCGGAAATTTCAATGCTTAACAAAGTTCAACGCAAGGTCAAAAAAATACGAAACTCAAACAGAACGTTTATTTTTGAAAAGCAGCTATATAAAATAGGTTTAATGACTTCTCCTCTTACGAAAAAAACAAGGTTTGATTAGTTTATACAAGATATGGAACAACAACTTGATTAATTTATACATGATATAGAGCCATGTCAAGTTTGTCAATCTTAATTTCAAACCAGTCTTTATGCGATTTGTCGTCATTTATTTTACAGTGTTTCGTTCCTTTGCAAAACAAAATTTCTTTTGTGAATCGATTAGCTCATAAATTTGTTTCTTTTTAAACAGAGTGTTCTGAATAAGGAACTGACTTCTCAATATTGTGTAGATTCCGAGAAAACATTTTGTACTATATTAAACAAAGAACACTTTAATAAGAAAAAGATACCCTTTTGAAATTAAGTAATACACACAGTATCATATTAAAAAAAACATTGTTTGTAAAAATATTACCCAAGTTTTCAGTTTTTAGTAAATCTAACTGTTAACAATTGCATTACCCTAATCCTGATGCAGTTAAGCTAAAACTTGATTGTATTTATTAAACAGCGAAATTAATTTAAATAAAAAAAAAATGAAAAAATAAAAAAGCTAATACTTTTTATAAAAATTTAACACAAGGAACATGCAAATTCCTTGCTGACATCAATTGACGTTGCTTAATTTTTTTTTTAAATTAGCTTAAACTTTTAAATATAACTTTTTCTACCAACAAACTTATTAAATCATAATAGAAGAATTGTTGGTTGAAAAAGTACTGTCTTGCAAGAATTAATTCAATCAGCAATTTTTCTTTCTTCAGAATTTCAAAACTCGCTGACGGAGTTTAAAAAAAAAAAGAGATATAGTAGAATATTTTTGTTTTTCTTGAAAACAAACAATAAATATTAAACAGCGATTTTAAAAAAACTTACTTTTAATTGAATCTTCAACAATTCCAGGGCATATCATGCTTTTGTTATCAGTTATATAATCGTGTACTATTGAATATGTACCAGAAGTAAAGCACGTAAGTAATGCATAAATAAATACCTAAATGACAAAAAGTGAGATAAAAAAAGTAAAAGTCCTTATTTTCTTTTTTTAGTGTCTAATTAATTGTTAATAAACTTCAACTTACATTATTATTACAAACCATTTTGTTTCCTTTTCAAATATTGATTTTAAAATCTAAAACAAAATAATAAAGGTATTGGTTAAACTTTGTTTACTTATTTTTCTTTTAATATACAATATATTTTTTATTGTCATCAGTTTTAGCTCTAAATAACAACTCAAATACAAATGACCAAAACTTTTATTTATGTTGTATATCTTTTACACAATTAAAATAAAAGATCTAATATCTCTCTCTATATATATATATAATAATAATATCTCTCTCTATATATATATATATATATATATATATATATATATATATATATATATATATATATATATATATATATATATATATATATATATATATATATATATATAATTATAAAAAAATAGTATAGACTCCATTCAATTCTGATCGATTTTCTCCGTAATTGGCTCATACCATTCATAAAGAAAATCTTAAAAACAATAAAATGATTCATTTATTTGATTATTCTAAATAGTTCTATATTCAAAAATAACATTTGTTAGCATTCACAATTATAAAGCAATAAAAACAACAACCAAATACTAAATAATTTGTCGACTTACAATATTCTATATAATATTACACATTAGAAATCTATATTAAAATATTATATTAAATAAATAATCTATCATAGGGTTAGGATTGTTGTTATTGTTATTGTAAAAATTAAATACAAAAACAATTACAATAAAATAATATTGTATTGTAATACCAGAGATGCAATTAAAACATTATTTATGGTTATTGTATTGTTGTAAATAAAAACAGTTACAATAACTATTGTATTGTTTTTTTTTCTAACAAAACATTGAAGCTCTAAAACTATTGTATTGTTTTGCTGTGATGTAATACAATGACATTAACTATTGTATTGTATTGCTGTGATGTAAAACAATTACAATAACTATTGTATTGTATTGCTGGGATAAAAAACAATTACAATAAGTACATTGATGTAATGTAATACTATTTCAAAGTCTAATATCTATTGTATTTTATACCATTTAGACTCTTTTTTCACGCACTTACTTTTATTTGGGCACTAGATAATTTAGGGGTGCCCCTGACGCTCGTTTTTAGCAGTAATTTATATATATAAATTTTATTTATTTTGAGAAGTGAAGTGAAGCCAGGGAAACCAAAGAAGTATATATACTACGTATACTTTTTAAATATTAGGTTTCTAGAAATTATTTACATTTATAAATTTTATTTATTTTGAGTTCAAAAACAAAACAAAAGTAGCTCACCATTTCAGACAATCTAATTGATAATTACTCAGGTTAATGGTCCTTTGATTCCATAACGATGTAATTGTAACCAATTAGGGGTTAGATATATTGAAAAAAAAAGCGCCTAATATAGTAAATCAATTAGTTTAGACGTCATCATCCGGTGAAACATGTCAATATCAGTTTAGACAAAATTATAAAAAAATATAAAATTTTACTTCTTAAAGTAAATTATTATTTAATTACAAGCATATGATAAATTATATATTTGTATGATTTTGAATGAATATTATTAATGTTAACTCTAAATAAATTATTATTGAAACAGTTATATAACTGTTTCAATAATTCAAAAATTTTCTATATTTTCAGATTGTTTATCACCTTTCAGACCGTACTAATAAATTTTGTGTGGATCAATTTTGAAAAATGAGGTAGTTTAGAACACAAAAGATATATTGGTTCTTGATTTATATAACAAAATTCTTTTACAAATCACAAGTAATGTTGTTGTTTCTAAACTAAGTTAATACAATAGCAATAGTTATTGTTACTGTTATTGTTTTCATTACAATTACAATAGTCCTAACCCTAACCTATCAAATGACACAATAAAGGAATTTATGACTTAGCTTCACTAAATTGCACTTTTTTTTTTTTTTTTTTTACATTATCATGGATGGTAAACGGTCAAGATTACACGGACAAAACACGGACAAAAAAACTCTAAATCTCTTTTAAAGCATGCACTTGTTAATTTCGGAACGATGATTTCTTAATAAATTTGTCACTAACACATTTTAAAATTACTCATTTTTGCTTTATTACATCATGCAATGATAGCAATAGTTATAAAAATCAACAAACGAGTCAAAACATTTTTTTATTTAAAATGTCATTGAAACAGTCAAAAAACGAAAAAAAATCGAAATTATTTTGTATATAAAGTATATACAAAATTCATTCTGCATCGTTTCTTTCAATCAATAAAGCATCTGAATCTATCAAAACAATTGCTTTTATGGTCATAAAACAATACAAGAGCTCTCTAATTATCGAACGAGCACAAGGATCTGGATAAAAGAGTAGCTTCAAGGATAAGAAAGCAGCAATTAGTATTACGATCATTTACGCAACTATCCGGCTTAATGAATAGAGAACAAGCCAAAAGGTATAAATTTTTAGAGTTTTTTGTTGGGAAAGCTATGAAGTTTACAACTTAAAGTCATATCGAGGCATTAAATATCCAAACTGATCAGATAATCAATCACTGACTGTTAAAATTCTACCTAAATGACAAATTGATTACAAAATTTAATGACTCCGTAATTGTGTATAAGAAAACGTACATAAAATGTAAGCTCAAAAAGCTACTAGGTCCAATATTTTAAATTTCAATTTTCCGCGGACGTGTCCGCAACAATTTCTGTATAACTCATTAAATAAATTTGGTAAGTAACGTCTTTTGTGGTAAGCAATATGCAGCTGCGGTTTGAAATCTCAAACTTTCGCCACATCGTCAACTTTAAAATTGGATTTTTATATCAAGGAATGCTTGCAAGCTAGAATTTTTTCATTTTATTGAAATCACGATGTCCTCTACTGGTTCTGGCCTGATCTTGTTTCTTTTTGCTATTCTATGAACACCATAGCGTCGTACAATTTGTGAGTCATCAAGTTTATACCAAACAGCTTAAATTTACCAAACTAACCACAGTTCCATCCCATTGAGAAATTTTGGGGATAAAATTTTTAAAAAGAAAATTGGGACAAAACAATAAGTGTAACTAAAGACTTGATTAAGTAGTGGACAATAGTAGGAATAAAAGTTGCCTAAAACTTTGTTCAGAAGATGATGTCTTCGATTAGCGTAAATGTTTGCTTATTTTTCTTAAAATTAATATTTAGATAAACATTTTATTAAAAAGTTCTTGTTCCTAAGATTAAGAAAAGATATTGATGTTTTTGCATTTCTTTATATTTTTGAATTTTTCATTGTTTTGAATTTAACGATCGCTTGCTTTAAGTCACTGATACTGTTTTGTTTCTGTTGCTATTTTTACTGTAATATAGTGTTTAAAACTGGAAGTAAAAAAGATTTATTCAATTCAAAAAAATGAAAACTAAACAAATCATTAAACAACTTTGCCGTTTTTGGCTTTTAATTAATTAAAAACAAAAATTAAGTACGGGTAACATTTAAAACTTACTTAAAAGTGAACAACATAACTGCTACATGACAATATGTTTTTACTTAGAGTATATCTAAGACTACAAGTTTAATTAAATTGTTAGGTAACCAATAACTCAAAAAGTAAATGTAATTATTTAAGTATTTTCTTTATACAAGCTAAAGCATAGAAAATGTTTGACCTTGCTAAAGCATTTGATAGATCTAGTCATAAATTACTAATTACGTATATAAGTTTACTTCTAAATTAAGTAATCAAAAAAATATGTTTACTAATTGTATAACTAGCTTTCTTTCGAACACATAAAAAAAGAATTGAATTTTAATATAAAAGAACACACTCAGTACCAAGTGATAGCCTGTAATAATTCCCAAAATCTGCATATGCAAGTGACATTATATAACAAACAATAATCAAAAACTACAAAAATTACAAAACACTTTCACAGAGATCTCATAAAATCAGCTAAATTAAAAAATAAAAAAAACGTTTTTTATATCTTAACTGAAACCTTATTGTACCGTATTCTGCATATTATTCTCCATAAGTAAAGTTATTAATAGGTTCTTTTATAAAGCGTCCCAAAACTATAAAAAATTTCAATGATAGAGGATGTTATAAATACTGAATATATAAGTGTTGATTTAACTGCTCATAACAGTACAGCTAATCATAGAACTAAAGCTGTTTACAAAAGGACATGTTATAATTTCTGAATATAGGAGTATCCCAACCAACACATCTAGTTTTATTTTCAGAATTAAAAGATCTATAGTAACGTATTTTTCACAATCCAAGGTGTCGTATCCTCCTAATACGATATTTATTGTTGTTTATATTTAATATTTCACATTAAAACGACCCGAGTTTACGACCTTTCGTTCTTGTTATATATTTTATGTAGAGCAAGTAGCATCGTGTTGAATAAAGAAAACGCTGATAAACATCATGTTATTTTTTGATATTTATAACATCTTAGTTAATAGAATCACTTAACCAGATTCTAAATTGAAGCCCACGAATATATTTGGAACTATTTAGTTAATTTTTGAAGTTGTTTTGCGTCTGATGTAAAAAACTTATGTAGATTAAAGTTAATCACGAAAATTTGTTAAGTGAATATTTGGTCGCCATATTAAAAAAAGTATTATTATTATTTATTTATTTTTTACTCAAATATATCACTAAAATTTACAAATTTCATCGTAAATTAATATAAATTGGTTAGGAGTCACTCATATAATTACAAACTAGTCAATGGAGTGACACCTAAAAAAACATAAAAATTTCACGAAAAAATAAATAAATATAATAAAAAAAAAAAAAAAAAGGAAAAACTTAACATTATATATAATGTATATATAAATAAGAGAGAAAAGAGAAAAGAAGCAAAGATTGTTAAACAAATAACAATGATATATGTAATAATAATAGTGATAATACAAAATAAAAAAATAATAATAAAGTAACAATAATATTAAGAATATTATAATACAATATAAATTGTATGTACAAAACATAGATAATAATTAGATATAATGATAACATAAAATGTTACATTAATAACACAATAATAAATAAATATAAGATAGGTAAATAATAAATAAAGTAATAACCAAACTACTTGTTTGTTAAAGAGATTATATTTTGAATACAACTACAGTACAGAGAGAAATTATAAAGAAATACACTCCAACAATATATTTTTAAATTGAACTCTGTTGAGCAGTAAAAAATTGGTAACAAGTGAATAATTTTCTTAGACTTATTTATTAATGCAGGAATACACTGGTTTCATTGAGAAATACATTGTTGTTTTATGGAAATCTTACCATATTTGATTGTGTTGAAAAAAAAATAGTATAGCTTACTATTTTCTGTATTCCTGGTGTAATGATGATGAACTTCGTTTGTTTTAATAAAACAATTTGAAAAAGGGCTTGGTAGTTTATTTTAGAGAAAGTCAAACACAAAAAGACAATTGTAAAACTTTACAAGATTATCTCTTTCATTACCGCAGTTTTTTTTTTAAACTTTTTGCCGTGACCGCTCTAATTAAAAAAAAAAAAATCTTGACATACTATACAAAACTAATAAAAATTCATGTAATAACTCTCTTTGAAAACATAACAAACTATATATATATAAAAAGCTGAGGAAAAGAACTTTCTAAATATATAAAATTTAAATACACTGTGTTTCTTGCTAAAAACTACAAAGAGTCCAAAAATAATATTATTTATTGGAAGAAAAAATGTTTAAATCAAAAACAAAATTCTTTTATATAAGCTAAAAATAAAATAGTTTAAAAAACATTTGTAACAACTAATATAGGCAATAGAATCATAAGCAATACATAATAGTTTTACTTTTCTTTTGAGTAAAGAAAAAAGTGAAAAACAATTTTTTTTAGAATTGTATTTTGAAAAATTAAAAAGAAAAAAATCAAATAGTTTGTTAAATGTGCATTAAGCAAAAACAAAAAAATTCTAAGCACTTCCAATGATAAAAAAAATTTATCTGAAATGGTAAATCAAAAACAATCCTTAGTGTGCAAATGAAGTTCATTACTACAGCCAGAACATACAAAATTTGTGCGCTTTCTATTAGAAGGAGTACTACTGACTACACAATTTCTATCGCTTTCAACATATTTAATTAAATGTCTTTTATTGTTATATCTTTCCAGGACTGGATTTGAAGTTTGTTGAACTTTGTTTAAAAGTGTTGAATTATCAGGCATCATTTTAACACACGAATTAACTAGTTCTTCAATAAGATACTCCTTAAATTTTTTTAGACTAAGTCTTTTTGAATAATTTGGACGAGTTAACAAATATAATATGTAAGAGTTAACTTGAGTTACTTCCATAAGCCAATTAAAAATTCTTTTCCACCACTTAACTGTCATTCTATCAAGATTGCTGTAATATGACACAGATTGGTCTAAACGATCACAACCATTCATTGATTGATTGTATAGGTAAATAATTTCTGGTATTTCTCTGACTCCTCTGTGACGAGAAGATACTGCAACATCATTTTTTATAAACTTAGTAAAAGCAGCTACAACTGGTTTTTTAGCTTTTTTTATCTTGCCACTGAACAAGTAGAATTCTAGATTCACTGCGATAATAATTTTTTTGAAGATATTTCATTGTACGACCTTTTTGGAACTTGATATTATCTGGAAAATTCTTGCGATTAGGTTCCAGTGTAGTGAAATGATTTAGATGTTAGATAGGTTATCAAAGAGTGTGTCGTGTAAAATTGATCTGCAAAAATATGGTGACCCTTTCCAAAAGGTTTAAGCAAATATTCAAAGATTTTTTCTGAGTGTCCCATTCCTTAGGTATCGGAGTTACTATAGGATGTATCGCTTCTAAAGTACGTAAGGATATTATAGGCATAACCAGAAGCACTGTCACACAAACCAAATGTTTTAATATGATAGTTGCTTGGTTTGCTGGGTTATATTGTTTATTTTTCCATCTACCCTTAAATTTAATGACCAATTCATCAATAGAAACATCTTCGTATGGATAAAATGCTTTTTGATAATTTGCGATAAGATTTTTCATAAATTGTTCAATTTTTTTTTTTTTTTTGCGTGGCTCTCTTGGGATGGAGCAACATGAAGCATTGTATGGTATATTGCCTCAAATCTATTTCTTGGAAACATAGAGTTATATCACGGAGTGCGACATATATTAGTTATTAACCAATAGTCTTTAACTGAGGGTCTTTTATCTAATCCCATAGCAATCATGACAGCGATGAACTTAACAATATCATATCTATTAATTGGGGTCCAACTAGAACATGTAGATGAAAGTAAACATGGACTATTTATTTGCATTTTGTAAAAGGCTAAAGAATTAACAAATTCAACTAATTCATCTTGAATTTTTTCACTAAGAAGTTCTTTATAACAGTCCAAAATAGTTGAGTTTTCATCGAGTTTTGCATTGACTCCAGATCTATTAGAAGGACAAAAACAAAGCGAATGTGTTGGAATATCGTTGTAATCTTCATCAAGAAGTACCCACGAATCAATACTGTCACAATTATGGGATATACCATCAATAAACTTTCTTTTTCTTATATTTATAGGAACTTCTGTGGAAGAAGTCGTGATAATCAAAGGGGACGAAACAGTTTCTTCCTCATTTAAAAATTCAAAATCTTCTGAGCTAGAACTGCTTTCAAACTCACTTTCTGTTTCACTATGATCTTCATTTAATCACTCAAGCATTATTTTAGAAGCTTCATTGGCACAATAAGTTACTTTTGACGACTTCATTTTGCTAGCGGTTTCAAAAACCACAAACTTTGTAACAAAGTCTTGCAATAATTTATGCAATATGGCTTTTATTTTGTACTAGTTATGCAGAGAATTAAGTAAACCTTTTGAATAAATCAATGAAAAGTGTTATAAGTTAGTACTATTAATCAAAACATGATAAATAGTAAAGCATATCAAAAAACCGCTACCAGCGGCTTGCGGTCGAAAAAATTGAAAATCAAAAGCCGCTGCACAGTGCCTCACAGATACGAAAAAACGGCAAAAACCCTATTAATTTTTTAAATTTATTTTGATGTTTTTTAACTTTATCTTGATTGTTATAAGCATACTGAACAAGGTAAACCCATTTTTTATGATTTTGTAAATTTTTACTCTTTTTGTGAGCTTGTTATATGCAGGTTGTTTGTGGGCAAAAATTCACTAGAAATTTTAGAGTTTTCAAGTAGATCTTAAAATTGTCACAAAATGGTCATTTTTAAAAATTTTTCTTTCATTTTTTCGGTGAACATCATATATATATTATATCATCCGGTAAGTAACTGACATTGGTCTTTTATCAACACCAAAAATTAATGTTCGAATTTCACAATTTGTGAAAAAATTAAAAAGTTTCAGAAAATAATATTCACAATATTTACTTTTTCTAAAAATGTCCACACTTGTCCACCCTGAATTTTGATGGGGAAGTATCTTGAATATATACAGGAATGCCCGGAAAAAAAAAACCCGCCCCAAAGTAGCACGTTTTTGAGAAATTGAATTTTAAAGTTTTTTGCAATTAATAAGAAATCCGCAAAAAGTTGTTTACAAATCCAAAAAATTAGTTAGTAATATGTGCCTTTGTGATGACATCTCAAAATGAAAATAATAGACTTGATTCCCAAAGTAAGAGAAATTTGTATAACTAACAAGGATATTGTGAGCCTCCTTTATGAGGAAATTTTGATATCAGAAGGTTTGGATGGTGAAAAAGTGCATAGTGAAAAATTAACAGAAAAAATCCGAATTTTGGTGATAAAATTGAAAGCTAAGTGGATTGCAGTAAACAAAACATATGACAGGCTGTTAATGAAAGAAAACAAATGGTTGCAAACCGAAATTCAAATTGTTATGAAAGCTGACAATGTAAGCAGAAAAGTGTTCAGTGGAGGGCGACCAAAGAAAGATTGGAAAGATCTAGGAGAGAGAAGTAAGCGAACAAGAGTTGTTGGATTATATGCGCATGATCCAGAGGTTTTAGCTCTGGCTGCTGTTAAAAGTCCAAAATCATCAGGTGACTTACAAGACTTTGCTTATGTGGTTAAAGAGTCTATTCAGAAAGCATCTGAAGTCAGAAAAAGTATAGACAGCAAGGAACCAATAATGATGAGTGAGAAAGAAGCACTTTCATTAAAAGTTAATTGTGATCTCAGTAAAAAGTAATTGTTATCCAGAGGACCTTGTTGTAACTGAAACTTCTGCTGAAAGTAAATTACGGTCCATGGTGAATCATACTCTTAAAAAAGTTATTGTATTATGTGAAGACAATTTAAAAACTCTGGATCCAGATCAAAATGTGCTCAATGGTCGTTTTATTCTAAAAGCAGGGTTTGATGGTGCATCAAGCCAAAGTTTGTATAAACAAAGGTATGATAACACAGACATTGAGGAGTCTAAAAAAATGAAGAATCCCTTTTCCAAACTGCAATTGTACCTTATAAGTTAAGTGTAGAAAGTAAAACAATTTGGGAGAATAAGAAACCAAATAGTTCTCATTTTTGCAGACCTCTTCGTCTTCAATACAAAAAAGAAACCACAGAACTTAGCAAGTCAGAAGAAAAACACATTCGTGATCAGATGGCTGATTTGGAAGATTATGTTGAGATTATTACACTTGCGGATGGAAGAAAAGTCAGTATCAATATAAAATCTCATGTTGAACTAACCATGTTTGATGGCAAAGTGGTTAACGCCTTAACCAACACAAAATCATCTGCAAGCTGCAATATTTGTGGTGCGAAACCATCAGAAATGAACAAGCTAGATCTAGTTAAAATTAAACCTGTGAATGATGATGCTATGTCCCTTGGTTTATCATCATTGCATTGTTGGATTAAATGTTTTGAATACATACTTCATTTAGGCTACAGACTGGAGATGACTATTCCAAGGACAGATATCAGGTTATTCGAAGATAAGGTACTTGTTCAAGCTGAAAAAAAAAATATTCAAGATAGGTTTAGAGCAGAACTTAGTTTACTGGTAGATGTTCCAAAAACTGGATTTGGGAATACAAATGATGGTAATACTGCCCGAAGAGCATTCATGCATGGTGAGGCTTTTGCTGACATAACAGGAGTTCAGGTTGAATTGATTCTCCGGGTGAGGACAGTTCTTCAAGCTGTTTGTTCAGGGTATGACCTAGATATTGATAGATTTAGCCAATACTGCAATGAGACTCTAGCCTTTATAGTTAATAACTATGATTGGTACAGAATGCCTCCAACTCTTCACAAACTTCTAGTTCATGGACCTGCAATTGCTGAAAATCTAGAACTACCCATTGGTTATTATTCTGAGGAGGCTCAGGAGGCCCAAAATAAAGTGATAAGACATGCTAGGTTAAACCATTCATGCAAAATTTCCAGACTAAATGTAATGAAAAATCAATTTCAATATTTGCTGATCAGAACTGATCCAGAAATTTCGTCAATCAACTTCATAAAACACAAATCTTCCAATGGAAACCCCTTGTCTGAACAAGTTCTTAACTTGCTGAAACACTAAGTTTAGTTTTTTTGTTCAAATCTAAATTATATTGTTACATGTTATATATGTTATATGTTACAACATACAGAAATTGTAGATATTTGTTTCTGAATAATGTAATCTTTATTGTTTTCACTGTTTACTGACAAAATCGGCTGTTATTAAAGGATTATATGTAGAGTGTTTAAAAACATTGAAAATTTGTCACTTTTTATTTAAATAAACTATATATATATTTATGAATTTGTCTCTATAAGTACAATAAAAAACGACAGAAAAGCATGTTGAGAAAGTGGGAAAATAATTCAGAATTTGCAAATTTGCAAAAATATTTTGAAAAAAGTGTGCAAAAATATTTTCTGACTTTCGGGTTGGGTTACTGATTAAATTTTAATATATTTAGAGCCAAAAAAGGTTGAAATCCATTCAGAAACACTGATTTGAGGGTTTTTGCCGTTTTTCCGTAGCTGTGAGGCACTGTGCGCTGTCAGCAGCTTGTGGTAGTGAAAGAGTTATGAAGTTTTAGAATTTTTAGTTCAGAAAATTTTTTTTTGATATCAGATCTCATTGGGGAAAACGTCATTATTCTAATAGATGCGCCTAGTAAACTAGCAATGTTATTAAGTAAAAAGTTTCTATTTTGATCCAACAATAGCAAAGGTGAGAAGAGAATAAAGAAAAATAAATCATTCGAAGAGTATGGATAGGAACATAGTAACGAATTAGAGAAAGTATACTGTTAGCTCGTGTAAGTTTTTTTTTAGATGATACAGTTGATTATACCAAGATAGGTTTTCATAAAGATATATTCCAAGATACTTTATATATTTTGATGGAAAAAGTTTTTTACCATTAATTTTAATTTTAATATGATCAATAGTTTTTTGAGGTGAATGAAAAATAATGTATTTAGTTTTATTGACCTTCTAGGAAATACGGTTACTATTTAACCAGTTACATAAGCGATGAAGATCTTGATTAACTTTTTTACAAAGAGTCGTGAGGGATTTGTTGATATATAAAAGATTGGTATCGTCAGCATAATGATGTATCATAGAATTTTTTAACGAACAAGATAAATCATTTATATATAATAAGAACAACAACGGTCCAAGAACGGAACCTTGTGGAACGCCATATTTAATAACTTGATGTGTGGATTCAAATTCATTAATTGAAACAAACTGAGTGCGCTCCGTAATATATGAAGAAAACCAATGTTTAGCAATACTACGTATTCCGTAGTAGTTTAACTTTTTAATTAGAATGTTGTGATACCGTATCAACCGTATCAAAAGCTTTTTGAAGATCTATGAATACATCACAAGCAAAAGAACCACTTTCAATTGCACCACGAATCATTTAAATAATGCTAATAAGAGCGTGAGAAGTGGAGTGATTTGAGCGAAACCCAAGTTGTCAAATATGAAAACAAGCAGAATTGTTTAAAAAGTTGTAAATACGAGAATACATAAGTTTTTCTAAAAGTTTGCTGACATTTGATAATAATGAAATTGGTCTGTAGTTATTATATTCAAGTTTTGAGTCTTTTTTATAAATTGGGATAACAGAAGCAGTTTTTAAAATATCAGGTAATACACCGGTTGTGAATGACAGATTAAATAGTTCAGAAAGAACAGGAGAGATATCATTTGCAAGAGCTTTAAAAATAGGTATTGGAATGCTGTTAGGTCCCGAAGTTTGCTGTCATTAAGAGAATGAATAATCAATAATACTTCGTTTTTGTCTGTAGGTTTTATGAACATGGAATTAAAATTTTTAAGATATTTATTAAAGTCAGTATTGGATGAGTGGATCTTATTCTGTAAATCTTCCGGAACTGAAACAAAGAATGAATTAAAAGATTCCGAAATTTTAATGGGGTCGTATATCATGGAGTTGGTAAAAGATAAGCATGAAGGAGATGATTTAACTCTCGAACTAATGTTTAAAAGGTTCCCATGTAGATTTTAAATTTTTGGCATTGTCAGAGAAGAACTTAGAGTAATGGTACTTTTTACTACGACGGGTGAGAGTAACTAGTAAGTTTTTATATGTTTTATAAGATTTATCTAGATTGAGTTTGTAATTAGGATTCTTTGCTTTAAGAAATTTGTTAAATATTTTATTTCGCATTTTAATAGAAGTCAAGATTCCTCGTGTTATCCAAGATTTGAGACCCCTTGATAAGCAGCAATTGCTGACTTTTTTAATGGTGCATGTTTATCTAAAGGAGAACTGAAACTTGAGAAAAACTCTTCAAATGATTTATTAGTCTTACTTTCGTTGACATTGATTACATTAGTCCTGCTAATTTTTGAGAAATCGCAACATAATTCGACGCAATTTACTTGTTTTAAATTATGATAAATTCAGTATTATGCCAATAATACTGAATTTATGATTAATAAGAGATAAAAGTGAGTTTAATTCTTCAAAATTTTTAACAAGAGAAGCAATATTAAAATGAAAAAGAGAAAACATTTTTTGTCGATGTTAGAAGAGTTAAAACTATCTATGTCCATATATTTACACTTAATAGGGTTTTCTTCGAGGTTTACGTCATTGTCGTTGTTGTTATTAATTTGATGGGAAATAAAATCATATAAAGATTAGACTGTATGGTGTTTGGGAAAGATGATATGTTGTTTTCGAATTCATTAATATGAATCACTTTATCATTTATTGTTTGAAGGTGCAGCTCCTTATCTGATAAAATACTAAATGGAAAATTTTTTTCCCTACGTGAAATACAGAACAAAGATGTTTTAGAGTTTTTCAATATTCTAAATTCAATATCATTCAGACGACAACATTTTTTATGAAAAAGGTTTAGGCAATAATTATATTGAAGGTAGTGATAGTTTTTATTAATTTTTTTGAAGCAATCTTTGCAGTGAGTAGACATTTAAGTGGTACAGTTTATAAAATGAAATGATTGAATGCACTGAAATAAGGAAACAAAGAGTAATATGAACAGCAATATAACCAAAAATAATAAAAATAATAATAGTATTTATTAACAATATAAGTAAAATTCAATTGATAAAATAGTAAAACAAAAATAATATTTATTTAACAGTTAAAATAAATAATGAAAAAATACTATTAATAAAGCAATAGAAGAATAATGTAAATATATATTTAAAAAAGTTATAATTGGTTAAATGATAAGTTGTAAGTATAAAATAAAACAATTTAAATTAAAATAATAATAAATTATAAATGATTATAAGTAAAGTATTATAGTTATAATAAGTGGAAAATATAATAATAAATTATTAAGTTTATACTTAGTACTATAAGTTAATAAGTAAAACTATAGTAACTAAGCTAACAAACTATATAGATATATAAAAATAATAATTCTAATAATACTAGTAGCAATAATAATTATTATAATAACAATAATAAAAACAATAATAAGTATATATAATAATAAACAATATAAGAAAAAAGAAAAATTTAATGAAAACAAACAAGAAAAGCTAGAAAAAAAATAATAATAATATTCAAAAATAAGAATTATTTTTTCTTCTTTCTTAGTTTTCTTAAATCTTCTTCTTTTTTTTTTTTTTTTTTTTTTTTTTTTTTTTCTTCACTTTTTAATTTTTATTTTATTTATTTACTTCCTTTTCGTTTGTTTTTTTTTTTTCTTTTTTTTCTTTTTTTTTAAGTTTATTAATTGTTCCTTTTTTTTTAATTTGAAGTTCTTTTTTTTTTTTTTTTTTTTTTTTTTCTTCCCTTCCTTTTGTATTTTCAAGTGCGTTTGTTTAAGACCGCTAACAAATTTTTCATGCATATAAAACAAAAAATTATTTTCTTGTTATTATAATTTGGTTTTGTCTTTAATTTTTATATTTATCTTTTCTTTTCTTTAATTTTTCTCTTTTACTGTTAAAAAAATGTGACCGCCATTTGCGAAGACCTACCACATTAGAAAGTAAAACACATATAAGAGCATAATTTATTTGCGTATTATGTCGCTGGCTAACAAACGTCGATTTCGTACATGTAATATTAATTTTATTAAAAAATTGTTTGAAAAAGCTTTCGCTTGCATTGAAACTTATGATTCTGTTGAGAATGTAGCGGAGGATTAAGCTAGTTTCCATAATACTCTGATTGAAAAATTTTAAAAAGTTAAACAATTTAATGATGATATTATATATCTTTTAAAAATCTATTAACTTAACCTCGTTGGCTTATGTCAGACTCTTACTTATCCAGCATTAAAGTCAAACTTGAGCTTCATGCCTTTGCCGATGCAAGCCTAAAAACCGTTGGTACTTTTATATATCTTAAATGCATTATAAACGATTAACTATGTTTTGCCACTCTTGTTGCTTCTAAGCCTAGAGTGGCCCCTGTCAATAAAACGACTGTTCCAAGATTATAGTTAAATGCAATGGTTTTATTGTGTTCTCTGTTGTCAACTGTAAAAAAAGTTGGACTGATTGTACCATTTGTCTCCATTGGTTAAACAGTTCTAATCAAAAGTATGAAGCAATTGAAGAAAATTGTTTAGTAAAAATTAATAGGTTTTTTATTAAGCGTCCCAAAACTATAAAAAATTTCAATGATAGAGGATGTTATAAGTTCTGAATATATGAGTAAGGATGGATTTATTTGTTTACTTGTGCTAACACTCGCTCTATTTGTTTGGATTTGGTATCTGATATATCGTCTGTTGTATGTATTCGTGAAATGAGACGTTTTTTCGCTAGAAGAGGTGTCCCTAGTAAAATTATATTTGATAATGGTACACAATTTGTTTCCGAATAAATGCAGCTATTTGCAAGTAATTAATCAATTAAATGGCAATTCAATGTACCATTTGCCACGTGGTGGAGTGGGTTCTTTGAGAAAATGGTAAAAATGGTCAAACGATGTCTCAAAAAATTCATTGGAATAGCTCGTTTAAACTTTGAACAAATATTCACATTTTTGCAAGAAATTGAAACTGTTGTAAATAACCGACCACTTACGTATATATAATGAACCTTGTATAAAAGCCTTAACACCTAATCATCTTGTGCTCCAACGAAAGTTAAACTTGAATAGAGTTGTTAGCAATGATACTATTGAGATAGATATAAATAAACGACACGATCACTTGGAAAATGTTCTTGATCTTTTTATTAAACGATGAAAAAGGGAATATCTTACAGAATTACGGGAATTTCAAAAGTCTCGACGTAATGTTGGTTGTTTGGAAATAAATATTGGTGAAGTTGTTCTAATAGAAGAAGATAAGAAATCGCGATTACTTAGGAAGACAGAAAAGGTTGAAAAGATCTTGAAATCGAACGACGGTCATTCACGAGCAGCAACTTTTAGATATTTAGACAAAATGGATCATCCAGAAGAGTTATGAGACCTATAAATAAACTTATTCCATTAGAATATGACAATATAAATAAAGACATTACGGAGCCACGCGTGATATTTGTAAAGGAAACTAACATTGCTCTTGCAGTTTTAACATTCCTCTTGTAGTTGTATTTGTAAAGGAAACTAACATTCCTCTTGTAGTTACGTATTAGGTGGCGGGAGTGTCGTGTCCTCCTGATACGATAATTGTTGTTATTTATATTTAAAATTTTACGTTTACGGCCGTTCCTTTTTTTTATATACTTTATGTAGAGCAAGTAGCATCGTGTTGAATATATAAAACGCTGATAAATATCGTGTTATTTTTTGATATTTATAACATCTTAGTTACTAGAATCACTTAACCAGATTCTACACGACGGTAAACCAAAAACACGTTATTTCACAGGCATTTTTACTTGAACACTTTAGCACGTGTTTTTTGAAGTTTCAATTCCAATTCTAAATTCATTCCAATTCCTCGTGGAAATAATTTGGTAAATAGAAAAAGTTGATTTCACGGAATGAAAACCATTTTTTCTTGATTAGTGTTGTCCTATTTTAAACGCTTTTAAACACGCAATAGAAGTCAAGCATATTTTTTTCTAAATGTTACCGGTGAAGCAAAATGCATTAAATCATCGAAAAAATTAATATCCAATTATAATTTTCTAACACCCAGGTTATTATAATTCAAAGTAATTTAACAACGGGAACAGATTTGAATACAGGATTTTTACTGACTGTAGCAAAAGTACCATAAATATTTTTTCAGTTTAAAAAAAAAAAAAATTACTCGCTTTCTACATTTGCTGATGCTAAAAGTCCAGGTTTGCCGACTGTATTATACATGTACACATGCCGACTGTATTATATGCACATTTGCCAACTCGCTTGTCTAAAAGAACTTAATTTGTAGATATAATGAATTAAACTTCATTGATAGGGGAGGGGGGGAATCACACACCTTTCACGCCAACCTTGGATGTACAGTAGCATATCTGTTCCTTTAGTGCGGAAGAACATTGATTTAGGCGACGTTAAAGTCACCCAGTTAAACTAAATACTTTTTAACAAAATGATAGTTTACTAATCTATTATGACTTTAATCATGACGAAACCCCTGACCTGACCCGAATCCTATGTCGACGTATTTACATTTAGTTCGATTTAATACATTTAGGTTCCTATTGCTAGTTAATACATTTAAATTCCTATTGATAGTTAATGTATTTATGCCAAATAAAACGCACAAAAATTATCATATAAGTTTATTTATATATTCAAATCAACAAAATAATTGCGGTTGTTAAAATATGTTTTGGTCTGCTAAAAACTTGGGGGGAGGGGGGGATTGATATCTCCAATTGAAAACGACAAATTTAATAAAAATATGTTTAAAATTCAATTCTTTAATTAAAATTTATTTTAAAGCGCCATATCCTGTGCTTAGTGGCTTCCTTTATAAAATATCTGAAAGTGAAATCATTATAACAATAAACAATAAACTTTTTTTAAATAATGAAAAAAAAAGAAGCAGTTTCGAATCAAATAAAAAATAAAGCTAATGTAACTAAACTTTTGAATTAAAATATAATGTTTTAAATAAATAAGGAATGCTTTTGAAATCTAAAAGCATCAAACTTCAGGCATAATACAATTAACAATGACACAATTACAAAATCTCAGCAAATAATAAAAACAAGTGTCAATGAATAAATGTCAACCTCACAAGGCAAACTTATTATGATGGTTCCTTGTTTAACACGACATAGTTCTTTGTTTGATTTTAGTGTAAAATATTTTCAGTGGTTTTTGATAAAATACTATAGGAAAATACATTGTGACGATAACACTCTATTTCAATAAAATAATCCAGTAAAGCATTAAAAAAAATTATTATATATGGTGGAACAAACTTTATTTTTAATGTAAGTTCAAGAAAAGCCTATGATGAGTATTCCCAAAAAGAACTTTTTAATCCACCTATTTCAAATGACTTTGGAAATTGACTAATGTTATAAAGAATAAACATTATACTGGTCAAAATTTCATATTTGTTAAGCAAATTAAATGTTAATTAGAAAAAAAAATTTCAAAATATATTTTAATGTATACCTTGTCACAGAGAATAATAGTTTCTAGTAGAAATTTTCAAGATAGAAAAAAAAAACAGTAAAAATTTTTTTGGAAATTTAAAATAAACTAAAAGTCTATATGTAAAGAAAATTGTGCAAAATGCTATTTTAGTTTAACCTAATTGAAGTTTTGATGTCAACCAGGTCATACACTAAAGTGTTGCTAAACGTTTTAAAACTTGCATTAGGTAAACTTTCTTTCCAACATGTTAGCTTTTTTTTGTCTCCGGAAAACTCTATAAAATCTTTGAAACGTTTTTAAATTGCTTGACTTCTTCAATTTTAAATAGTTTGTAGATTAGCAATAACCGTTTTTCACTATTTTTTATAAAATAAACAAATTTAACCATTTTTATTATAGAATAAATAAAGAAGAAGTATAAGGAACCAACAAACGTTTTATTTAGTCTTTATAATTAAAAAATTATCGTTTTCATTTAACAATTTACTCTTCCTTTATAAAATCTTTTTTAATGAAGCTATCCGTCTCATTAAAAAAGATTTTATAAACGGAGAGTGGATGTTTAACAGAATTTCTGTCTTTGCTACACAAACTCTGTTTTTGCTACAGGTTCTCGTTTGATAACTTTTAGTCACTACATGACCCTCCTTGTTAATTAAAAGGTTGCACGTAAATAGCTTTAGTATATAACAAATTAGCGGGGGTATGTATAGAATTGTTTTAAAACATTGACAAATTGACTTTTGCTACAGTTGCTACAGTCAATTTGCTATTTTATCTAACTCCCAGTCCAATTAAAGTTAACACGCTGCAAAATGTTTGACATTCTTTCAAATATTTATGGGCTAGTGAGATAAAACCCGTTAAAAACATGGGTCTTTCACTGAAGCATTTCATTTTTCCGAATGAAATTTTGTATTTGAAATTTGCTCAGAAATAATTATTTTAGAAATAAAGTATTTTTACCGTTTGCCTGAAAAAAATTATATATATAACAAATAAAAAGTAAAATAAACTGAGCTGACTTTAGCAATTACTTCACTTACTACAGCCTGGATCCGCTCTTGGGAAGTTATAGTATTTAAAAAAATGACGAAATGGATTAACCAGGGGCTTAAAAATATCCAACCCCCACCGAAATAATTTACCCCTATTAAAGAGACATTATATATAGTTAAGTTTATAATAAATACTATGAAATTGCCTGTTGCGACTACAAAAATGTGAGAGTTGTTTTACAATTAATTTTTTTGTTGTTGTAATATAACTTTAATTAACGTTGATTAAAATTATTATAACGTTGATTAAAATTATTATAAATATAGGCTCGTTAAAAATAATTTTAACGAGCCTATATATAGTTGTGAAAAAAAGGAGGTAAAAATATTATTACTATTTTATCTGTAAGAACTTCAGTGAATCTTTCTCTTAGGCTGAAAATAAAAAAATGATAATGTCTAAGATTTTAAAAAATGTTATTATTTAATAAGAAATTTTTGATTAGATAACTAACAGTTTTTGATGAGATAACTAACAGTTTCTGATTAGATAACTAATTTGCTGAATAGAGGTAGTATAGAAGGTAAAGCTTTAAATCTAAAAATTTGAATTGCGAAACTTTATTTTGTTTTTTTACGTTTTGTTTTGAAAGTTAAATTTTTCAAATTTGAATTGTTTTAGTTTTTTATTAAATTTAATTAATAAGTCAACTTCCCTTAAATTAGAAAGTAAGATATTCCATGAAAACACATTCCGATTTTGGTAAAATAAATATCTAAATGTATTTCTGCAAAGAGTTTGTGTTATTGTATCTGTTGCGTTATTTCGATGTATTTTGATGATGATTTCAAATCCAATTTATTTTATAATGGCTTTAATGACTTTTTGATACTTTTGAATAAGATCTTAAAGTATGCTATGTTCTTATATTGTTGTTAATTTCATTATATCTAACTTTGCTTCAAAGCATGTTTTTTTTTTTGTAGGTGGTTTGGTTACCTTAGTTTGATCTCCTGAGTTTTTATAATGACTTAACTGCAAATTCAATCTTCATATGAACGTTGTGTAGAACTATTTTATTATTTTTACATTTAATATTGAAGTTTTCATTTTATGATACTGAAGATTGTGTTTAGTTTACTAGCAACAGAGTAAACGTGTTAGTATCATTTTAGATCCTATTGATCCATAATTTTCAAGTCACATTAAGCATCATAATGTATAATTATACTTGCAAACAATTTAAGATATTTAAAATGTGAAATATATATTTTTTTTTCAATACGCATAATCTTCCATTTTTCATATTTAAATTTAGTGAGTCAATTAGATACCCGTGACTTTATAATAATAATATACTTTTGGCAATGCTCATTGAATCATTAGGATTTTTTATATTTACAATTTTTCCGTTATAAACGTAAAGTTTGGGTATTGTAGTTTATTCTCCTCCAGCTAATTGCCAAAGAGAAGCCACATACCGCGCTCAGTGAGGACAAGTTCAGCTCACTCAATTGCTGAACTCATCACCGGCTTTGCTGACCAAGAGTAAGTGTGTTCAAGAAATAAGAGTAAGTGTGTTCAGGTGAAAGAAAAAAGTTAGATTGAAAGTCAGAATAATACAAGTTAGAAAGATAACATAGAAAAAGCGGACAGATAAATGCGCTGAATGTTAAAATGTGAAATCCATAATATTAATTAAATTATCTAATTAATGTATCAGTATAAATGTAGTTATCATTGCTGATTACATTTGCTTAACTCAAAGTTTAATAGAGTTTTTGACTTGATCAGGGAGATCGTTAATGAAAATCAAAAGTAGTATTTAGTAGTATTTAGTCAGTACTATTTCTATTTCTAATTCCTGTGAGTATATGTAATATGTATCTGTAAGACTGTAATATGTTGTAATATAATAAACTGCTTGTATTTGATATGTTTTTCATTACAGAATTTTATTTATCAAAATGAGGTTATAAAAACTTCACTCGAATTCAACATGCTCACCCAAATATAATTTATTATTTTATTGTTAGTTTGTGTTAAATTATTTAATCATATGATCTTGTATGATATGAAAACTAAACGTTATTCCTTAAAATCAATATAATATTTGGATGCACTATTGAATATAACAGTATTGTACAATTTTTTTTGCAAAAAACATTCAAAAATAAAATTTTTATATGTTTTTTTTATAAGATATTTTAAGAAAAATCCAAATTACGCTTTAATCAATCCTAAATAGATGTTTGGAATAAATGCGAGGAATTAAACTACAAAACGCAATTCACCTTTACTGAATTCAAATGTTAAAAAGGTCGCTGTGGTTAAATTGATGGTCTAAATTAAGAGAGCCGAAAACTGTTATCAAGAAAGAAAAATAAAAACTCACATGATTTAACAGCTGAATTGTTTTTTGACTTCATGCAAATTTTTGCCCTTCCATTCGTTCCTGTGCCTTATTTTATTTATTCATTCTTGTGATAAATATTCAATTCATTATTAATATTTTTACGGAATTCGTCAGATAGTAAAATCTTTCAAAACATGAAACATTATTTTTGAATTGAGGGTCATTCATTTTTAAACTGCGGTGGAGAAACATAAAAAGTTTGATCCGTGTTGATCAAGTGTACACTGCTGAGTTATGCGGAACTTATCATTAGAACAAAAAAACTCCTTAAATACTTTTTTAAAATTATCAATGCCACTACTAGTCTCTTCTTTAATTTAGGGTTGCCAAATAGTATGAAAAGTTAGAAATTCTGATGAAACATCTGAAAGAGGAATCTAAAACAATCAAAGAGTTTTTTTCCGGATTATCAAGTTATAAAATTAAAGTTGGCCTATGTTTCATTTTTGCAATTAGTCCAACGTCTAAGCAACTCTAGGAAAGACAACGCCTCAACGTTATTTTGCTTAAAATTTAACAAATGCCCAATGGCTTTATAAAGTCTTTTTTCTTTCTTTTTTTTTTTTTTACTTCGCTCTAACGCTTTGCATCATTTAGCACAAATGTAACATTCTTACGAAGTCATCATTGCATCAGTGCAATAACTTAGACAAACAACATATTTCCGATGTTTCATTTTTAACATCATGCTAACGTCTTTCCAATTATACGGAAGGCATTGAAACAATGTTGTTCCAACGTAGTTTTTTCAATGGGTCAGCTGTATGTCTCATAAGTGCTTTCAATTTTTCAGAATAATCAGTAATTGTAACAGCTTTTAAATCAGAACAGTACTCAGATTTCAATTTGCGAATCAACCGGTAGGGTGGATATCATAACCGGTAGGGTGGATATCATAACCGGTAGGGTGGATATCATAATCATTTACATTTTATAATAATCTATAAACTGTACCTAACATATAAGTAACAATTAGTGTAATCAAAATATCTCCCTTTAATGAAGCTAAGAAAAATCCTTTTCTCATTATTGACCATCACCTCATTTTCTATCTTTAATGCACTGCAATGTGAAATTAAGTCTCCAACTTTATGAATTAAACAATATGACATTAAATTATAATATTAACTTGTGACAATACATAAAAAATTTTTCAAACTGGTTTAAAACAAAGTGGTGTTGCACCGCTCCATCTTGGGGGCAAGAGTATTAAATAATTTCAACCCATAGTAAGCAACTTAAATTTTTTCCTAATCTCCTTTAAATTATTCAATTAGTTGTTATAAGTTCGAATATTATTTACAAAAGGAGAACATAAGGTAAAAAATAAGAAGTAAATCTAAATAACACTAAGATATTGAATTAAAAATTAAGTGTTTTGCTATATTTAAAACTAGCTTTAAAATTATCACAAAAAAGGTTTTAAAACTGGTTTTAGGATAAGCAATTTTACAACATCAATTCTGTCTGCAACAAAAAGATTTTTTTCCAGTGGAGAATGTGAAATTAAAATCGTCGTATAAAATTCATTTAAACTGTTTTAGAACCCAGAACATATTGTTCCGCGTAATCTGTGTATTTTATTGTTTGCTAAAAAACTTTAGTATTGATAACTTTTATTTTTTTATTTTTGTATTATTTTATTATTTAGTGTTGTATATAATAACATTATATTATCAGTAATATTTTATTATTTAGTATTAATAACTTTAAAAAAAAAAAAAAATACAGACAATTAAATACTTAATCATAAATTTTAAAAGTAGTTTTGGAAAGTAAAAATAACAAATTAAATAATAAAACCAGTATCTGAAAAATTTTAGTTGAAAAATATAAAACATTTATTTATTTGTTTATAAAAAGGTGACACCATAATAAAATAAACTTAAGTAAAATTCATTATGATTTATTTATATCATTACGAAAGTCTCCAAAAAGCGGAACACAGGCTTTAGACTTCTGAAAAACGTATAAACACGTTACAATACGTATTTTAGACGCATTAAACACAACTTATGTCACTAAAGTGATAATTTTACCAGTAATAAATTTTTGTCAATAAAATTTTTTTTAAATGTTTTATATTGAATTCTTAACTGTGATTTAAGTATTCAATTTAGACACCTACCTCTATTTCAGGATGTTAAAACAGTCATAACGTAAAATAAATGTAAACAACTTGTTTATGTTTAAATGATGCATAAAATTAAAGGCATCTGCATTTATTTTACTATAATGTTTTATAAAATATCATATTATGAAAAAGTGTTCAAACTATTTACTTAGTCCACATTTTTATTATATTTTAAAATACCAAAATCACTTTAGCTTTATTAACGTTATTTAAAGTAAGGTAGAGCGTATATATACGGATTAGTAGTAGGTATTATTATTAATATAACACTGATAGTAACATTGGTAGTATTACTGTATTTTGGTTGTATTGCCGCACACTTTTTTTATTTGTTGTACACTCTTTACCTCTTTTAGCCTTTTAGTCATTTTTGTTATTTAAATACATTTAACATATTTAAATGGTTTAAGGATGTTTAAAAACTTTATTTATATCTTATATAAGACATCTAATAGTTGCCTTCAACAACGCGTGTTTATTGTTGCTAATTGAATAGAAGCTAGCTTGCAAATAGAATAATAAAAAAAAAAATCAAAGTAATTGCTTAAAAATATTTAGAGAAAATACCTAACTTTAATTTTTATAAAAAAAATCTAAAAGTATTTATATTTACCTTATTTACATTAGTAAAAAGAAGATATAATGTGAAACATTTTAGCTTATTAATATTGAACCATAGAGACTAACATAGTAATAAAAAAACAAAAGGAAATTTAAAAAGATTTTAACAAAAACTAACTTCTTACAGAACCATCGACAATTGGTGGACATCACACTTCCCTTATTAGTAATATAATCGTGTATTATTGAATTCCTAACAAAACTAAAGTAATCAAGTAATGTATAAATGTTTAAATGATGTATGAATAAATAAACAAACGGCTGGCTAAAAATAAAAATGAAAAAAAATGTGAGAGAAATAATTTATAAAAAATGAATCTTAAATGTAAAAATGTTTAATTTCAAAAGTAATTTTTCTTTCTTTGTTTCTCTAATTAATAATACTAATTATAAATAATTGTTAAAATAAACTTTTACATAAATTACTATTACGAGTCAATTTATTTTATTTTCAATTATTGATTAAAAAATTAGAAGTAAAACAAAAAGAATAATAGTTAAAGTTTATTTTTATCAAAAAATAAACTGAAAAACAAAACTAAATTTAATGACACGTAATGTTTCAAGTCTTTTTAAAGACCTTTTAAAATACTCCATAAATTTTTATTAAGAAGACCTTTTGGCAAATTTGCAGGGTTATCGGCTTTTTTGACATAATAATTTTTGTTTATATATTATATATACTTTCTTTTCTGACATCTTTGTTGGCTTACGAACCATGGATTGTTTATTTCTACGACTAATTTTTCTTTTCTGCATATTATGTTTTTAAATTTCATCCTTTTCATTTTTTAATAGAATTCCTCCCGTATAACGGAAATTGTTCAGATAAAAAAAAGGTAAACTTATCATAGCCTGCTAGTGTGATCATAAATTACTACGAACATTAATTGAAGGAGACATGCGCAGAAAACTTAAATACTTTAAACAATGGTTCCTATACCTTTTGATTTAAATCACTTTTAAGTTGTGTGTTCATAAATCAAAATTCAATCAGCAATAAATAATAAGAAAAGTTTTAGTTGTACACTTAAAAAAGATGGTGTAGCAATGGCACTTTTAACCTTTTTTGAAAAAATTTAAATGCCACGGATACTTCAAGTTATAAGCTAAAAAATGCATTTGTAATAACCACGAATATGAAATATATTTCACGATTAAAAATATTAATTTAAAAAATTGTAACTAATAAAAATATAATAATATAGGGTAAACCACCCAGTAGTAGACAACCCTTCCAGTCTTCGACGTTTTGTCACTAAAAAATTGGCTGAGCAAACGCTAACTAAAACAAAGTTCCAAAATAAAGCCTGAAATGATCAACTTTCTTTCCTTTATATATAAAGGAGGTTTGGCTATCGTAAACATAAGTATAAACGCATACGATGATTTGGATCAAATAAAATTCCGTAAATACATTTAACTCTTATGAATAACTTTCATTAGTGTTTCCAGATAACCACAAAAAACGCATGACAAGTGTAATGTATTTGAAATTTTTTTCATGCTGGCACTGAAATAGATGAGATAAATGCACAATCATATAAAATCAAAAAATTGAAACGGAAGTGGGGGATAGAAGGGGTGTCAAAGATTTGAAGCAATTTATTATGTTTTCGAGTACTCGATATAAAAAGAAAAAAAAAAATTAATATTATTGTTATTACTTTATTGTATAATAAGGGCTCTGAGCCACATTTTTTATATAATTTTGGCCAGAGATTTATGTTTGAAACTAACACTAATATAAGTTATTGAATTTTATTCCAGTCTTCTACAAGACCACATTCTAGTCCTCGACAGAAATTTTTTATTTTTTTATTTGCTAGAATTTTTAAAGATTTACTATTAAAAAAATAACTTTCTGGGTTGTTATAATTGTTCAAAAATTAATTTCCTTTTGACTTTTTAATGCTCGTAAAATTTGGATTTATCGGTGCTTTGTAAGGTTTTATTTTCACAACCAGTTACGATTACAGGTTGCAATCGTTAATTCGTTCATTGAATGATTTAGAAGAATATAAACACATTTAATAACAATAAAAGCATTTATTTATTTGAGAACTCCTTGGTTCGGATTTAATCACCAAGGGATTAACAGTGTTGTATTTTAAAACACTAATAATAAAATTTCTATTATTAATCTTATCTTTATTTTAATCAGTCTCGGCTTTTTTCCTACTCTGTGTTTTGACATTAAAATTAATTAAATTAAAAGTAAAATAAAGTTAAGATGTCTTCTGAAATAAGCAGCTGCTCCAGAATGGCATCAAGATCCCAATATACTGAGGATGATATTGACAATGCAATTGAAGACGTTAAAAGGTAAGTTGAACATATTTAATGTCCTATTAGTTAATTAATTCTATAATCAGTTTTTACGACTGTCAAAGCCGTGCTATACTTTTTGTATGCTTTCTGTATAACTTTCAGTTTAGTAAAAAGGAGATTTCAAAAGCTACCAAATTTTAGCACTCCTTGGATTACTCTGCATGATAATATTAGTCGCGAAGCCCCAATTGTCAAAAAGATGGGTCCAAACACATTCTTGACTGGTGCAGAGTAATAAGTGCTGATAAATTATATATTAAGTGCACAAAAGCGTGCACCGCCTGTCACAAAAGATACCGTTTTATCCCGTGAAGATACACCCAAATATAGTCACGCGCACCAGCGAACCTTTGAGCGCATCAAGAATGAATGTTAGCAAACAAATTGTGCAGCAATGGTTTGCAAACATAAGAACATACTTGGCAGAAAAAAAAATGTTCTTGACATAACAAATGAGACAAGCAGGAGTTTTAATATAGATGAATCGGGTTTTCAATTTTCAACAAGAACTAAGAGGGTTTAGGCAGAGAAAGTCTCTAAAAATGTCCACTATGTAACATCATTAAATGCAAAGGAACGTGTTACAGTACATGGTAGTTTTAGCCTACCTATAAAACCCCTTCTTAATATTTCTTTATTATGCTTACAATCAAGCGTGATGTTATGGCCTATGTCTATTAATATCTTTGCTATGCCTAACTATTTTATTAAAATACTGAACATTAAATTGCATTCAATTAAATGCTTATTCTAACGTTTAATGTACATTAGATCTATTCCGTTCTTTCTTTTCAGCAAACATTGGTGCTGATGGGTCTTTCCCTCCACCTTTAATTATCTATGCAAACCTAAGAATTCTGATAAATGTTTTCAAGGCATTTAGAGAAATGCTTGTTGCTATCAGGAAAACCGAGTCTGGCTATTTAAATAATGAGCTTTTAGATGAATATTTAGCTAATGCTTTTAAAAGATGAACAATATACTAAGACTAGTTGTTTCTGGTCAGACAAACATGTCTGTGATCACTGCACGTAACAGAGACTTCTTCTTTAGTCATAAAAGACACACTTTTGTTTAGAACACATGCTATGTTTAATGCCTGATCAATAACACACAGCTTATTATTTTAATGATTCAGGGCATGAGAGTGTGTTATCAAGTGCTTTTTAATGTTGATACCAGTGTGTCGCTCTTTGAATAGACATTCTTCTAATGTAAATTTCTTTAGGGCAAAGTCTGGAGAGATATAATGTAATGTCAGGGACATGTATGAATCATTTGCCCTTAATTTCCAGTGTTTGGTGGTTATGGCAACCTGAATAAGTTTTTGCAACCTGAATAAGACTAAAGAAGAAGACTTTGTTACGTGAAGTGAAATAATTTGAGCAGCCGTAGCGCAGTGATAGCACACTTGCCTCAGAAACGTAAGATCCCTGGTTCCAACCCCACCTCTGGGCAAGTTTTGCGACATCGGTTATGAAGGAGGCGTGAACTTCCTATCAAATGCTCTTCCGCAGTGCTCTGTGATAAGACCGCAAGGACTTCTTGGGGCACCTAAAAATTTAACTAAAAAAAAAAAAAAAAAAAGATCTATGAGCTTATTTTTCATAACTTCATGCATTACTACTTTCAGTGTATGGTAAAGCCGAGGGAATTTATTTTTTGAGAAAGTTGTTGAATGTTTTATTGTGGCATTTGGTAATATTTTGTTCATAAACCTCTTAAAATTTTCAGAATCAGCAAAACTGAACGGCAAGCACTCAGTAGCAATCAAAATAATGATGTCATGATCAACTACTAATTGACGCCGATCTTTAAGTTACCACTTTTTTGTAACCGCCTTCTTCGGGAGAGTGAGAGTTTTAAAGGCTACGTCTTTGCAGATCTAGAAGTACCTGCCTCGATTACGTTTATTTCTTCGTCTCCTTGTGATTTCAGCTCGCGTTCTTTTATTTGAAGTTCAATAAATAACTTCCTATGTTGTGTTTGAATATGCTTTTGCAAGCCAGTAGTATTTGCTTGCTTTGTTGCAAGCTTATTTCTACAAGTTTTACTCAGAGCAGACTCTCCTGAAAATGTAAAATACAGTTATAAACAAATAAAATGGTTTTATTTTTTTATTATAACTTTATTTCATTTTTTTAAAACAACAGAGCCGGGACGCTTCAATCTCACTTGGGGCCTGAAGCAAAATTAAGTTTTGGGGGCATTTACTGTAAATTTTACCTCTAAAAAATATTAAAAGAGTTAAATAATTTCAAAAATATTATTACCAAAAATAGACCCTTTGATAGGCGTGAATTTAATTTTTTTTTACAATTAGTTAGTAGGTATCTTTACTTGAAACAAAAAATAACTCACAATCGGCCGACATACAACCTAGCAATCTATTTAGCACAGTGCGCTTCGCGATTTATGAATTATTGCTCCACCAATTAAATTAATTTTTTTTTAAATCCTAATAGTTAATAAGCAATAATAGTTGTAACATAAAAGCGTAAAAAAAATGCGTTTTTAGCTACAAAAAAAATTTAAAAAAGTTTAATTCCCATGAAAGACTTGAACCTAGAACTCCGTGTTTAAGAGTCATTTTTTGTAAGAATCAGGCAGTCAATGGAAGTGACCTCGTCCAAATTGCTTGAATTTTTTATATATTGATCAGAATATAGAAAAAACCTGTTGAGGAAAAAAAAAAAATTCAAAAATGTTTCGTTCACTCGGAATCTGGGCTTAAATTTTTGAGATTTTTTTAAAAATTTTTAGAAATTTAGTTTTTGCCACCTTTGAACCCATTTTTTTGGCAAGGCAATATGTTGCACATAGCTTTTGTAGTTAATATCAGACGTAACCCAAAAGCTCTCTCCAAAGAATATAAAAAAATTGCGTGACACTGTGCGGTTGGCTAATTATCATAGTTCAAAAGTACAAAATCAATCAGTTTTGTCAATTTTTAATCGAAGTTAATTCTAGCGGCGAAGTGTTGCACACAATATTTCTTTTAGGATTTGAAATTATCAAAGGTATTGAGTCTAAAAATGCAAAGAAAGTTATGTGATACTTAAGGTCTATTAATATATTAAGGCTTGAAATTGGAAAAAAATGTTATAGTATACTTACAAAATGAGCTATTACGGCAGAGGCGCTAAGTTTTGTAAAAATATAATCATGTTAAATGGTCAATATAAGATGACCCTAACATAGTTTAAAAAAAAACTCATGTGATCTTTAGATATTAAGTTAAAAATAAAGGTACAAATTGTTAAAAATGATTAAGTACGAAGAGATATTTTTTTGGATACACAAATGAGGTTTTCGCTCACAATAAAATTTTTATCATCCAAAATTAGCAATTAGCATTACACAAAACATTGCACGTAATGTTAAGAAAAAATTTAAGCGTTTCTGACTATGATATAGAAATCATAACAGTTGAAATAAATAATAATAAAAAACAATACATGATCAGAAGTGAATTATTTAAATTTACGTCATAACCAAATAACTTGTGGTGATCGAATGGAAGAAGAATCGCTGATATCACAATTGTGGAGAAACAAGTTAGTGGGTGGTTGTTTACTTTACCATAAAAATGTCTTAACTTTATTTTAACGATCTTTAAAATTTGCATAAATAGAGTAGATATTTTATCATTGCTACTGAGAAATAGGTACTGCATAAATAGAACTTGTTTTTAGTTGAGTATGGAACAAAACAATTATTTTTATGAAAACTGTTGTTGCTTTTCAAAAAGAAATTGTGGATCATTCAAAAAACTTAAAATTATAAACAAAATGTTCTACATTCATCAGCTGGGAGATGTTGATGATAAGAAACACAGCATCAACTTAAAGGTAATTAGGGGAGAACCTTAATGAATGGGACAGTTTTCGTAAAATGCATTTTTTGAGGTTGATAAATTTGTTTAAAAATCACTTTGAAAATAGTTTGATAACTGTTAACTCTCGTACTATGATAAACAAAAACAAAAAAATTGATTCCGCATATGGGTATTGGTAAAAAGAGAGTTTAATAAGACCATGGCATTTGTCCCATTCATAAAGAACTACTCATTGAATGGGACAAATAAAATTATTGAATGGGACAAATCTAAAAAATTAATAAAAGAAGAGAGATCCTAAGTAACTTTCAAGCCAGTCAAGCAGTAAGGGTAGTTTCTACCATTAGGGAACCCGAAAAAGCTATAAATATGGCCGAATGTCTGCATATATTGACAAACCTAAAATAGTTTTATTAAAAAATATATGTATATTAAAATTAAATTAAAAACACGAATAATTGTTTTTAGTAAAACAAAAAGCGTTTTTTAAATGCTTGGATATAATTCCCAGTAATGACACATTTCCAATAGGGAAATGAGTCATTGCCTGCAGCATCCCTATGCTAAATTATAAATAAACAACTTAATACCATATAAAGTATCTAGTTTACTTTTAAAAAACGAAATAGCAAAGCATCTTATTAGATATTTAAAAAATTCATTGTATTTATGTCTAACCAAAATATAAAAATCAACAATTATTGCTTGTTGCAAAGTACATGAAATAAAAACCATCAAAGAAAGTGTAGAAGATATCAACAGTCAACTTCACATAGTTCACATTTATAATAACGCTTCTTGCTGTTATTATTACAATTACCACATATCCACCATTGACAAGTAAAACACTGAATCCAAGCAGGCCCAACGAAATTCTTCCAGTTACATTTGCATATTTTGCAAGTATTTTGTTGTTGTTGGTTTACGGGTGCATTTTTTACAGATGACACAATTAAAAAATCTGCATCAAAGATTTCTGTTTCTTTCCCTCTTTTGAGGTCAATTTTTCTTTTTAGATTTTGTGTGGTAATTTTACCAGTTTCAAAAATGTTTTTCTTATTTACTGTCTTTTCTGGAGTTTTAGTTAATATAGTACTTTTACCCTGCTTTCTTCTTTTTTCAGAATCTTTTCTTGGGGGTGCTTTAGGGTACGGATAAATGGATTCTGGACTAACTATTTTGACTGATGATTCTGAAGAATCAACTAGTTTATTTATTTCATATGATTGTTGATTATCTGGTTGTTTAATTTCTGGTTGCTCGACAAGAAGAGGTCTGTCACTAACACTAGATGATATGAAATCACTTTCCCCAAATATTTGTCTATTGAGTGGATAGATCCCACATTTAGAAAACCCACTGCAAACATTTTTTATTGTGAAAGACATATTATATGCTTTGCATGCTAGCTGAGGTAAATTATATATGTTAATAATTCTCCCTGGATTGGAGGCCAACCATTCATTCTGAGCCAATCTAAAATAAGATTTAAAAGGACCAAACACCGAAACATCCAAAGGCTGCAATCTATGACTGCAGTGTGGTGGAAATGTTAATAAAATCAAAGAGTTTTCTTTTGCAAATGTTATTATTTCAAATGAAATGTGGCTTTCGTGGTTGTCCATTAATAACAGCACTGGATGCTCCACAGATGGCTAGGCATGGGAAACAAAGTGCTTCATTGCAACTAAAAAGTTCTCACTTGTCATCCAACCACTTTTGTTACACAGTCCTAATCTTCCTGTTGGGGCTCCACATATCATAAAATCCTTGTAATTTACTCTCGGAAATATAAATACAGATGGAACTGTATTACCCATAGCATTCACAAAAGCTAACATTGTCACCAATGAACCTCTTTCTGCTGAAACAGCTTGTGAAACCCTTTAGTTCCACAAGTTGAAATAATCTTTGGAGGATCTGTTACTGTTAATAATCCTGTCTCATTTGCGTTAAAAATACATTCTGGTTTGAATTTATATTTTAATTGAACTTCTAACAAGTTATCAAAAAACATTGACACCGTATGTTCATTAAAAGCAGTTGCACGAGCAAGACTAACTTTTTCTGGCTTACGTAGTGATAATTTTGGTTGTCGTATCAAAAAACTTTCCAACCATTGCTTTCCTGCCATTTTATTTTGGTGCCATGACTCTGGAATACTGTTAGAATTTAATGCAATTCTGTACTTGTAGGCTAATTGCCTAGTTTGTAATTTAGTTAAACCATAGCACATATTTGAAGATGTTTGCAAATAATCTGCAATAGCACTTTCCTCAGACACATGAAATATTTTTCTATTTCCAATGTTTACAATGTGTTTATAGTCTGGCAGCTTTTGACATCTTGCCATTTTAACAGCTCTACCTACTGCAGATTTTGATAAACTATACATTTCAGCTGCATCTCGTATGGACATACCCTTAAGAACACTTTTTACTGCATCTTCAACATCTAAAGAGTTTTTACGTATTAATTTTGTGTTTGGTTCCATCTGAAATAAAATTTGAAACTTCACAAAAAACCAAATATATGCCATATGCAAATATTTAAATACAAACATGAAATATATAATTAAAATACACACAGATATACACACACATATATATGTATGTATATGTATGATACATATACATACATACAGTATATGATATAAATACATATGTGTGTGTGTGTAAATAGATATACATAAATGTATATAAATACAATAAATAAATACAAAAAAATAATTATAAGTATATATATATATATATATATATATATATATATATATATATATATATATATATATATATATATATATATATATATATATATATATATATATATATATATATATATATATATATATATATACATATATATATATGTATTTATATATATAAATATATATATATATATATATATATATATATATATATATATATATATATATATATACATATATATATTTATATATATATATATATATATATATATATATATATATATATATATATATATATATATATATATATATATATATATATATATATATATATATAATATTTGCCATCTTTTCAATACTCTGTTATCAACAACATATCTAATTAAACATTTATCCATATTTATACATATTACAAATATCATACATCAACATATCTAATTAAACATTTATACATATTATAAATATCATACATCAACATATCTAATTAAATATTTAAAATTAATTTCATTTAATAAACTATTGATCGACTCAACTTTAAAGAATACTAAAGAAAAGATTTTAATAGAGATTTAGTTCTATGAACACAATTTTGAATTTTAGTAAAGCATTGGTCACACTTATTTAGAACCACATTTTAACATCAAATTAAAACGTATTTAAAAATAAAATTATGTGTGACCATAACTAAGTTGCCGAAATATATTTTTCTACTTTTTTCATATCAGGCTGTTTGGACAAGTCCCATTCAATAATCAATACTTTGTCCCATTCAATAAGCTTTCCACTATATCCACAAATGACAGGACAGGTTAAAAACAGTAATACCTAAACAAAAATACTTTACAAATTTAAAAAGTAGAGACATTTGGGTGTTGAAAATTGGAGTTTCATTTTCCTTAACTTTAGTAATCGCTGTAAAATCAGACACAGAAAATTGTTTTTAAAAATTACTTATTGTTCTTCAAAACACAATAACATCCAATGCCATTACGTTTAGACCATAATAGAAATAAAGATTTGGTCTGTTGAATGGTTGTGTCAAACACTTATTACCACAGGAGTTTGGATAGCCAACCGTAGATGCTTCTATGCAAATTTGATTTTGTCCCATTCAATAATTGTCCCATTCATTAAGGTTCTCCCCTATGTATTTTAAATTTACGCAGACTGTAATATAATTTTTATAATTACATACTTTATAACTTCTCTGCAATAAGATTTTGAGACAAAGTTCTTTAAACAAAAAAAAATAGCTCTTTTAATTAATTCCTCACTCTTTTAATAAATAATCACTAAATTAATCACACTCTTGCAATATTGTATTTTAATAATAACAACAATGTATTTCAAACTTGTAAACACTTTTCGTGAAGAGCCAGATTATAAGCAATGCTTTAAATGACACACTTAATAATTGTTTAAAAAATTGTTTTTAGGTCATGCGATTAAACGATAATAATATTTGGGAAGAAATGGACTTATTGCAAATAGACTTAAAAGAAATCTTGAAAAGGATGAACAAATATGTGCTTTTCACCGGTACACGTTTGGTATTGCATGGAGTCCTCCAAAAACATGCTTTCATCCTCACCATCTAAATATAAAAGGAAAAAAATCTCCCGTTTTAAGGGCGTCACCAATACAGTCGTCATATCAATGTCAAAGCGATACAATGAAGTATTTTCAGTTAGTGCAATGCTGTGTTTTACCCATTTAAAGCAAGAAACTGCTTTATCTAGAGTCAACAAAAACACCAATTTATGTACAGAAACACAAACACAACAAGAACAAACATATATGACACCTGCTACTCCAGATGAAGAGTTTGATCCCGGTGAAATTAATGTTTCACAGGAGATTTTGGACGAATCTCTAAGAAGCGGTGAGAGTGTAACTGAGGTTCTTAATGAAAGTTCAATAAAATTTAGATTAAAAAGGAAGTTCGAATATCTAGGAGATAATACTAAAGATAAGTTAAAACGCAAGTATGTTCGCCTAGAAAACTTATTAAAGAAAAAATTTGCGGAAGCTGTTGCTCCTGGACAAGAGGAAATACTTATAGATTTTCTTAACAGTAAAAATATTGATGAAATAAATAGCCCTCTCCCAATTGAAATTATTCGTGCTCAGAAAGTATATAAGCAAAGTGATTCCATGGGAAAGTTAGTTATCCTCTCATTATTAGACCATACCAAGTATACCAAAAAGTTTATAATGAACACATTTGAGTGTACCAAACATCGTATAGAAACAGCAAGAAAATGGCATGCATCTCATAAAGGGTTAGCATTTCCAGAGAAGAAAGTATTCGTCCGATCTAGTCTTGATCAAACAAAGTGTGAACATTTCTTAGACTTTATATTTACAAACGGTATTTTGCATGATGTTGCTTATGGAATAACCAAATTAAAAAACGACAGCGGTGAAGAACAAAAGATAGTGTATGCAATACTGACGACAAAATATAGCCACGCTATCATGTTCTATCGAAAAAGTTGTAGTGAAAACAACTATATACCATTATCTGATTCAAGTTTGTGGAAAGTATTGCATGCAACAAAACCTTTAAGTCGAAAAAGCTTAGCTGGATTAGATGATGTTACTGCTTCAGGCATGAATGGTTTTCAAACATTACAAAAATTGGCACAAAGATTTAGTTCTAAATCTCTCGAAGCTGCCCTTGAAAAAGGAAAAAGGTATTTGAAAACAAGTTATCAAACCAATTGTAGTGTCAATGACTCAAACATTTCTTCTCATAGCTCAAAACATGCCTTATCAGATCCATCTGAAAAAAATCTTCAATCCAACACAGAGATATCAGAAGTGGTATGTGCCGATTGCTATGATTTGTGCAAAGCTATCGAGATGATCAAAGAACTAACAATTCAAAATTCTGACGATGCTGATTCTATTTATGATTTGGAAATTGCTGTAAAGAATGTATTCAACTACATAAAACACCTAATGAGAGATTCTCAACAGAAAAAGGAAAAAATCGACGCTTTTAAGCAATTAAACGATGAAACTGCTTTCTGGCTTAAAGATTTTTGTCAAAAAGTTCTTCCGGTTCGATACAGAGAGGGCTAAAGAGAGCATTTTGGCAAGAAAGGAATGAGTTTACATGTGGATATATTCTTCATAAAAATAGCAGGAAAGTTATTCAAACGTGTTTACTTTACTTCAATGTATAGGTGTGATCAGGGAATAGGTGATGTTGTTTCGTTAGCCACTGCAGTTTTAGACCAATTCAAAATTGATCAGCCGCATATCAAGAAAATGTTTACCAAATCTGATAATGCCGGGTGCTATAAGGGAAATCTTTCAGCTGAAGCAATCTACAATGTATGCAAAGAGAGAGATATAAAGTTGCTGAGATATGATTATAATGAACCCTGTTGTGAAAAAGATCAATGTGACAGGGAGAGCGCAGTTGTAAAGACAATTTTAAGGAGTTACGTTGACTCTGGTAATAATCTTTTGACTGCTGAAGATATACACAAGGCTATGCATTATAGGTTTGGCGCTAAAGATGCAAAAGTAGCAGTTGCTCAAATTAGCAATGATAAAACTGTAGTTACTGGACCAAAGATTAAGAACATTAGCAACTATCACTCATTTGAGTTTGGTGAGAAAAGTATGAAGATGTGGCGTTATTTCAAAATCGGTGAGGGATTTGAACAAGAGTATGGAAATCTTAAAATTCAACCCTCGATTAAGTTGTTGTTGCCATATAGCAAAACAGATAATTCAATTAAGCGTAACAAGTCACTTAAGGAAAAACAGAAAAGAACTGACAGGCAATTATATTCATTAAGATTTTGCACTGAAACGAATTGTACTTTATCATTTGAAAGCTATGCTGAGTTGAAAGAACACATGCTATCCGGTCTTCATACAGTTCCGAAATCATTAACATCATTGGAAAAAGTTCGCAACTCGTTTGTTCATATAATGAAAATTACTTCACAACTAAATATGCTAATTTCTTCATCCTCTAACAGTGCTTCCGTAAAAGACAAACCAAATTGCATGAACATTTTTCTATTGCAAGGTTGGGCATTACCAGTTCGAAGTTCTTTTAGATTTTCAAATCAGCAGAAAGAACTTTTGTATAAATACTTTATTCGTGGAGAAGAATCAGGTAATAAAATGAGCCCTGAGCAGGTTCACATGCAGCTGAGGAGAGAACTTCCGCCTGATCAATATGTAACTAGCCAACAGATAAGATCTTTATTTTCAAGGTAGGCATTGTTGCTATCAAAACTTTTGCAAATTAGATTATGTTTCTGACTGTTAAATAGTTCTTTTACAAATATGAAATTAAAATTTAGGTGAAAGTTATAATTTTGTGTGTTTGTTTACATATGTTTAAAAATATGTACAATTGATATTGTTATAGATTTAGTAACCTGAAAAGAAAAGGTAAGCTGGTAGAACCGACAACAGAAAATAATGAAAATAGTCAGGTTAACGATAACAAAGAAGTTTATGGCGAAAATGATGACTTTAATCTGACAGGAGACAATGAAGATGATAATAAATATGAGGAAGACATCGCCAATCTTGCAAAAGAAATTTGTCTTGTATGGAAAGTGAATGATTGGGTTACTGTTGCATATGAAAAACAATGGAATATTGGATATATTGTGGAGGTAATATTATTCAAAGTATATATTAGTTTCAAGTTTTTATTTTGTTTTACAAAACAGTGCTCTAAAATAAAAGGAATATAAATAAAATGTAAAAATAATTTCAGAATGACATTGTATAAGACTTTACAAGTTTTATTGAATGTAAGCAAAATTAAACAAATCATAAGCTCTTTATTATATTATTTTAAATGTTGCGCTAATACTTTTAGGTAACTATAACTGGGATCAGAGTTAATTGTATGATTAACGGGCAAGAGAAGAATACTTTTTGCTGGCCAGTTACTACCGAGGAGATAAATCACCAAACTGATAAAATTATCTGTTTAGTAAATGCTCCTTTTCTAATCAGTGGTTGTGGCGATTATTCATTATCCGAAGAAGACTATAATACAGTTATATCATTATTCTTAGAGAAATTTACTGCAGCAGAGTAGAAATTATGTGTGATGTGGTGGATAATGTGTGTAAATGACTCTATTAATAAATGAAAAACTAATTTTTAAATGGAAAAACATTTAAATGTTTGATTTATGTTTTATTTAATTAGCAATATAGTTATCTTGATGTTAGATTTTTGTTCAGTTTTTAATTCATGTTATATCATGCGTGTGACAAAATCACACGAATTTTTTTTATTATTATGTTAGGACCTTTTTGTATTGACAATTAGATATGTTTACATTTTTACAAAACTAAGCGCCTCTGCCGTAATGGTTCATTTTGTAAGTATACTAAAATATTTTTTTCCAATTTCAAGCCTTAATATATTAATAGACCTTAGGTATCACATAACTTTCTTTGCATTTTTAGACTCAATACCTTTGATAATTTCAAATCCTAAAAGAAAAATTGTGTGCAACACTTCGCCGCTAGAATTAACTCCGATTAAAAATTGGCAAAACTGATTGATTTTGTACTTTTGAACTATGATAATTAGCCAACCGCACAGTGTCACGCAACTTTTTTATATTTTTTGGAGAGAGCTTTTGGGTTACGTCTGATATTAACTACAAAAGCTGTGTGCAACTTTTTGCCTTGCCAAAAAAATGGGTTCAAAGGTGGCAAAAACTAAATTTCTAAAAATTTTTAAAAAAATCTCAAAAGTTTAAGCCCAGATTCCAAGTGAACGAAACATTTTTGAAATTTTTTTTTTTTCCCTAACAGGTTTTTTCTATATTCTGATCAATATATAAAAAATTCAAGCAACTTGGACGAGGTCACTTCCACAGTTTCAGGAATTTGCCTGATTCTTAGAAAAAACGGCTCTTAAATGCCATAACTTTATCCGCTCAGCCACGCAAACTCACGCGTTTAAAGTTGTGATATTTATTAATAGTTCTGCCGGTAAGTAATTTTAGAATTATTTTCTGACATTGCTGGCAATTACTTTTGAGATAAAGTATAAAAAATACTTAGTAAGTAGTGCTTACCTATATTTTTCTTGAAATAATCCCAGATTAAAGATGTTGTTAAAGACATAACGAGTGAAGATTAGTTTTCTTCAATAACTAAAGTATACTTTATGTTTAATTGTTTAAAACTAAAGTTTAGTTATTGAATGTTGAACACAGAACAAAGACTAGGCGAGAATTACGATACTACGAGAGATTTAATAAAGTAACGATACCAGAAAAGAAATTAAAATATGAATGCGATATTACACAATTAATTAAACTAAAATACCTGTAATGACTGATACAAAATCAATTCCTTTGAACAATCATTTCTTATAAGCGTTTAGAATAATCATTATCGATTGCATCACAAGCAATTTCCTTTAGAGAATTATATGAAAAGTTCTCCTTAATGATGTGACAAAACTTTGAACAACCATTTCTAATACTCGTTTAGAATAACCATTAACCGTTGCATCAGAAGCAATTTTCTTTGGAGAATTATATGAAAAACACTCTTTAATGATTGTCAAACTGTTTCCTTGAAGATTAATTCCGCACAGAAAATTTTCGTTTGAATGGAATAAAAATTCTATAGAGTTGGAATAACGATATGGAAAAATACACATTGCAGGGGCTGATCCAGGTTATTGTTCTTATACAAACTTTTTGTATTTTTTCTTATATTTTTAATTTTATCAATAATATTTTGAAGTTTGACATTTCTTAGGTAGGGGAAGGGGGTAGTTACCCCGAATATCACCCACTCTCCCTTACTTTTTTGTTCGTTCCATACAAACTGTTTAACATTTAATAATTTGTAAAAATTTAATATAGAAATAAATGTTAAAAAAAATCATTTCTTTTCTTTTAATCATGGTAGAAAAAATTGTACTAAGGATAATAGATGAGATATTAAAATACAGAAATGGTACCACACAATTATTTAAATTAAAACACAGATACCAGATGATAAATTAAATCATAAACATAATATCATACAACCAGCTTAGAAAATTTTTTTTTTTTATAATAAATGAGCCATTATGTATCTCATTAATTAAACGAATTTACTATTTCAAATTACTAATCGTTTATAAAAATAACATGGAAGTTCTCATGATGACCCGAGTTGCAATACCAATTGATACTATCGGTACCAAGCAATACCAATATAACCGATAATTTTTGATACTAGTATCAATATCGATACCGTAAGGTATCGCACTGAAACCAAACGATAACAACATAAACGATACTTTCAATACCAGTATCGCGTGATCTCGAAGACGATACTGTGAAGTATCGCATTGACACTAAACGATACCAAACGATACCAACATTAACGATACTTTCGATACCAGTATCGCGTGATTTCGATACCAATACTATATGGTGTCGCACCGATACCAGGCGAGAAATCGAGACTCGAGACCGATTATCTAGTGTCTAGATTAAAGAAGTAATTGAATTTTCAAAAATTTAATAAGTGTCGAATACTGGAAAAAAAAACGATGACTAAAGGATGGCGTCCAGTAATTGACATTTTGATATTTCGGGGGCTCTAACCCCTCTTTTTTTTTAGATGCCATTCAATTAAAGTGTAATGTGAAGATCAACTATCCCTTTTTACGATAAAATATTAATATCAATATTTTATGAAATAACGAGTGCAAAATTATTATTTATATAAAACTATGCAAAAAAAAGCGTCGAACACTGGATTTTTTACCATATAAGTTTTGAATTTTTTAAACTTTATTATTTAGCTCTAACTTAAGGTATTTGTTTTGTTTTCAACTTCTGAACAATCTGTGTGGACATAAACAACTAACGCAACAAAATGTACAAACCCGCCATAAACGGGACGATATTTTAATAATCGAGTTATTAACAACTAAATGAGCAAAACTAAATGAGCAAGTAAAAGTAATACAAACTTAACTAACTTTTTTAAAAGTTGAAATGGTAATAAATATAATAGTTAGCTTTGAAACAGCCGTACTACGTTTTCAAAGCTAACTAAGAAACACTTTGTCTCGCACATTACTACATCATAGTGGTGCCTAGTGCTGCACCAAATTATAAGTGCACAGTTAAAAAAATTTTATTATTTATTGCTTTTTGAATTTATGAACACACAAATTGATTTATGAACACACAAATAGTTTCAAAAGAAAATTTAGTATTCTACATTATTTTTCGCAAAAGTTTTGTCAATAACAAAGTTTTAATTGAAGAAAAGAAAAAACATCCTAAGTTTATTTCCTGAACAAAAACATAAAAGTATTATAGCTAGAAATGTAACGCTAGAAAATATCAAAGGTTCCAAATGCAATCACAAAAACAATGCCTAAAGTATAAAAAGCTCAGCAAATGAACAATTTTTTTAACAAAAGACAAAAATTTTACGCCAAAACACTTATGGGCTGTTTTAAGATATTGATGTTTTTATCAAACAATTTATGCCTATAAAGTTAAAAAAAATGCTAAATGGTTGGCTAAAATGCTACAAAAAATTAATTCTATGAATTAAATAAAAAGATATGTCTTTTTTAATGATAGATCTTAGCTTCATTCACTAGAACATGTCCCCATTCGTTAAACTCAAAACTTTGCTTTAGAGCGACATTCTTTTAGGTTGATGACTCCATTAAATTTTATTTGCCTCGATATATAAGCACCAAGTGTTTTCTGGAACAAGATGGCGGGAAAGAAAAAAAACATCTAATGATAATGACATAAATACAGTTAAAGCTTTTCTAATAAACAAAAATATAGTTTTACAAAACTTGAATCAAATATTAGCTTTTATATAGATGGGGAAAAGATAGAAAATATAATCTCTTATTATTACAGTTTTTTATTGCTGTTTCACGCAATATATAAACTAGCGTGACGTCATAAGTTTATCCACTCGAAAAAAATTTCCGCATAAAGAGTACTTAAATTCACAAATTTTAACTTTTTTCTATAAACGCTTTCATCTTTAGATAAAAAAAAATATATAAAAAATCCATATTTTCTTGTTAAATACATATTTACATTAAATGGAAAAAAAACAAATATTGCTAAAAAATGTTCAATAACTTACAATCACTTTTCTGGTTTTCGCATATTTGGCGGAAAACCTAAGTCAGGCCAACTAAGATTTGATAACATAGCTCTGAGCTTGATAGTTGAAATATGAAACACTTAGCCATGAATGTCCATTCTATGAGGTTCTTACGTCATTATGGTAATTTTACAACAAAAAAAAAACTGTTTTTAAACCATTTATATTTTTTAACTTATCGTTTTTAAATGCAAAACGTAACTTTTTTGATAGATGACGTAATTTATTCAAATTTCAACCTTTATGCAAATAAAATTTGAAAATTATTTCAAGTAAATTCAGCTATGTTATCAAATATGTCTTTTAATCATGTTTTACAACTTTTAACTATCTAGTTAATTTTAGGTGAACATTTGTGTTAATGTTTTATTGCGATGACGAAGCCTTTATGCGTTACGTCCCAAACTATTTGTTAACGAATTTTATCCAAATAGCTGTTTCAGCGAGTCAATTTTAGAAATATAATAAGAAATAATATAGGAAAGTAAAATAGGAAACAAAATTACGTGGAATTTTTCTCTTTGAATTATTAAACTAATATCAGATAAGTATATCGTTAAATTCACTTTTATCTAGTGCATATATTTATTTATTAATATAATTTTATTTGTTTGTATTACATTAATTACTAGGTCAGTTTTATCTTAATAACTTTTAATAAAATAAAATTGACTTAGTAATAAATGTATTCAACTAAAAAGGAAAATTTAAAACAACCGATTGGATGGGAAAATTGTCATTTCCATTTTAATGACTTTAAAATAAGAAGCAATTTATTTAGTTTTTTGAGCTTTCTTTGACTAATTAATATGCCTAGTTATGACGAGTTTGTGTAAATGTCTAAAGTTAACACGCCAAAAAAAAACATAAAAAAAAAATTGTTTTGATTTTAAGCTAAAAGCCAAAATAGTCAGGTTGTTTTTAGGTGGAGATCTTCATTTTATCGATGATGCTCTGGGACACCAGGGTTCAGCTGCTAGCTTTCCTAAATCTACAGACCTAGTTGAGTTGAATTCTCAAAGAAATTATGCTTACATGCCTCACACATCTGCTGATTGTAACATCTTAAGGAGGTCAATACAATCTCTTGAAAGTGCTTTCGAGGAGAACTTTTTTGAAAATAGACAAAGGGCCTATAAAGTGAATTTACAATGTAAATTTTTACAATGTAGCTACATTGTTTAGATTGTAAAATTACACAGTCCTATGAAAAGTTTACAGCGATATTTTGTTTACAGTTATACACTACCTGAGAGTGTGTTTATACACTACAATTTTACACTACTCGAGAGATGTGTTAAATTGTAATTATTATTAAATTTTATTGAGTTAAAAATGTAAAAATATATCAAAGATATTGAAAATAAGTAAAGTAGTGAAAATAATTATTATTTTGTATTTGGTTTATTTACTTTAAGCATTCAAAGTATGTAATAATTAAATGTAAAGTCATTTAAAAAGCAAAACGGTTTTTTAAATTGCAAACTATATTAAACATTTTGCTAATCGAGTTGTTAAGAATACGTATACACATTTTTTTTAAATTTAAAACTCTTTTTAGAGATTCTTAAGTACCTAGAGTTCTAAGTCTTTTGTTTTTTAGTGTTTGTTTAAAAATAATACTATTTAATAACAAAAATTACTTGAAAATACTTTAGTGAGCATCTCTCTAAAGTATTAACAAATAGTATTTGTTGTTATTAATATTAGTATTAAATAGCATTAATATTATATTAATTTATTTATGTTAATAGCATATATTTAATATTAAATACAAAAGTATGCACAAGCAAGCATTGATTTTAAGTATGCATAAGCAAGCAATGCTTTTTAAAGTATGCATAAACAAGCAATGCATACTTTAGTATTTAATATTAAATGTATGCTATTGTTATAAATAAAATAATATTTACTATAAGTATAAATAAATTATACTATTAATATTATTTAATACTAATATTAATAATAACAAATACTATGCTTGAAGCATATGCTTAAAGCATAACATATTTTATAACTACTAATTTTCTTCTAAGCAAATAAATACTTGAAGCATATGCTTAAAGAATAACATACTTTATAACTATTTACTTTCTTCTAAAAAAAACTACTGAGTGCATGTTGTTTCTTGTGTCTATTAATATTCTTTAGTTAGTTTCTTTTCTATTCTTTATGTGTTGATTCTATTTCAGGAATCTGGTCAGTGCAAAAGAATCTTTTGCCCTGACCAATATGGCAAATAAAGAAACAAACAAGAAATATAACTTTTATTGATTGATTGATTGATATTTATTAGAACAAATTATAAATACATGTTCTAAAGGACACGAAGGCCCATACAAAGATGGACACTAACAACGTGCCCAAAGAAATTTAAAAATATCGCTACAAAAAAAAACAAAAAACTATAGCAACAAGATTGTTTGCTTATTTTATTTTTTAACATAAATTGATCAGTACAGACAAGTTTACCAAAAATAAAGCAACTTGACTCAGATTTCTTTTGAAAAGATATCTGAGTCAAGTTATGTTTCTTTTTTGTTTCTTTATTTGCCATATTTCAATTCTTAGTAAAAATAAGAGGCTAATAAATAACTAAATTCTTGTATTTTTATCATAAAATTTCTTTAATAGTTTATAAAAAACTTCAAACAAAAAACAAAAAAATAGTTTATAGCAAATTTCAAACTTGTAAAAGGAACAATTCTGAGTCAGAGTCAGATGTTGAAGATTTCTTGGATTTTCAAAAAAGTGTCACTAACAGACAACCTCAACTGGTAAAAAGCAATTGTGTTTTGCTCTTAGATTTCAATTTTTTAATTATAAAGAACAATTTTTATTTAAAATACATAGACAATTTAATATTTTTGATAAAGATAATCAATCTTTTTGAAAAACCAGTAACTAAAAATGAGCATGTATTTATATACACACATGCATGTGTGTTTATATATTTATATATATATATATATATATATATATATATATATATATATATATATATATATATATATATATATATATATAGTTTCAGGAAGGCAAGACAATATATCTGATACTATTTTTTGTGAAAGGTGTAGAGTGCCGCTTTCAGTTCTGGATGAGCTTAAAGAAATGCTTAAAGATGATCTGCATCATCTGACTTGTAGAAATAAAAGTTTATCCCTAAGAGATCAAATTAATTTTTTTAATATTTTTTGGGTATATGTTATTACAATTTAATAATTACTTTGCTTTAACAGTTAAAATATAGATTATGTAAATTTAAAGGTGTTTATAAAAATTCAATTTAATATATCTGGAAAGACTGCTAAGATTCTTAAAGTTTCATTTTTTATTTTTTGTTTTTGTATAGCTGGTTTTTTGATGTAGTATTCTTTGTTTTTGTATGAATGGAATTGTTATATTTAAAGTAGTTAAAAACTTTTTAAATTTCAGGAGCTGCTTCATTTTATCATGCGAGATCATGATGTTAAAAAACATTCCAGCAATCAAGCTGTTCATGCAGTTTTGAATAGTTTGTTTTGTCAACGAGAGGAAGTTATTCATTAGTCTCATCCTGTTGACACCCTCCCAATAAGTTTTATTCTATGGCACAGATTCCAAGTGCGTGTGGTTGCATCGATGGAAGTCACATACCAATCATCCCTACATCAAAAGATGAAGATGCATTTCTCAATCGCCACTAGTTTTATTCATTGAATGTCCTTTATGTTTGTGGACCAGATTTGCATGTTTATTATGTTTACGCTGATGGAACTGGGCGATGACATGATTCTAGGGTAAGTTTTTGTTAACTGAATTTGTATAAAATAAGTTTTAGCCTAATACTGTTATTTAGATTTAGTTAATTATCTAAATATTTTAAAAAGTAAACAGATATGTATAGTGTAACATCCATATAAACAATTTTGTAAAGTTTTTATTTTCATGGACTTTGTTTCTTATCTAAAATAAATATTATTTATACATTAGTCGTTAGTCTTTTTAAAACATTTTAGACAGTATTTGTTTTATTTTTTAGAGCAGTTAAGAGGAGCTGATCGCTTTTTTAGTAAGTTCAAGTTATTTTCTCATACATAAATTAAGGTTTTCGATTTATTTCAGTCTATTTTATATTTCTCTATATCTACATATATATATTCTCTAAGGAAAAATAATAAGGAATAAAAAAATTAAGAAAATTTCTTCTGGAATTTGTCAAAAGAGTGTTGTGTTATGCTTCATTTTAAGGTATCTAAATATGTATTTATTAGAAATTTTTTTAAACCAAGTTTAAAAAAGTTGTTAAACCAAGGAAATTGTAGAGGTTTATTTATCAATATAAATACTATAATTATATAATAATATTGGAGGTTTATTTATCAATATAAATACTATAAATTATATAATAATATTGGAGGGAGTAAGTTAAAAAGCATTTTTAAATTTTTAAAAAGAAATAAAAATACTTTTCAATATATATCTGTTTTTTTTTGAGGTAGATTTAAAGTTTCAGGTTTTTAAAATTGTATATCTTTTTAATGTATAAATAGACATTAAGTATTTCTAAGTAAACATTACGTATATATAAAATCTTTTTAAAATTTAATAAGTAATTATTTGTTTAAATAAGTAGTTAATTGTTACAATTTATTAAGATTTAAATTATTAGAAAATTCATGTTTACAGAGTTGTTATTAATCATTATCGAGTTGTTGAACCAAAGAAATTGTAGAGGTTTATTTATCAAATATATACTATATATATTATATAAAAAATTTTGGTTTTCATATGTTTTCACTAATAAATAGTTTTCTCTCTCTCTCTCTCTAACTATATATAACTATATATATCCTTGGAGTTGCGGCAACATAATAGTGTGTTAGGAGAAAAAAATTTATAAACCCGCATTAATAACCTGTTTTCTATCATACATAATGCATTAATAATGCATTAATAAGTTTTTACGTGTTTTGTTCAATGTTTTCTCCCAACGCATGAACTATGACGCTGTAGCAATTTTTTTTTTTTTTTTTTATTAGAAATAAAATAAGTTTTAATAAGTTTTTGCTGATGTGGTTGCAGGTTTTTCTTAACTTCTATCAAATAAACTTAAGAAACCTGTATTACTTTTGATGATGGCAAAATAATATTATTTTGTATTTGTTTGGTTTCTTTATATATATTTGTTTAAAAAAATTTTTTTTCAAATTTTTCGAGTATGATTTTTTTAGTTATTAAGTTTTTTTATTTTATTGTTAACTTTAGATTAGTAAAAAAAAAAAGAAATAATTAGTGTTGCTTTGATAAATATGTTTAATGAAAATGATGACATTGAAATGGATGATAGGCTAGATGTAGTTTTGTATTTACAAGATGATGTAAGTGCTATAAGGCGTGTTGAAAATAATCGTAGACGAAATGAAAGAAATAAACTTAGGCAAGATGAAATTAATTGTTTACAAAATGAAAGAAATAGGCTCGATCGAGATAATGTTAATCATCGCCAAAATGAAAGAAATAAGCTTGATCGAGATAATGTTAATCATCGCCAAAATGAAAGAAATAGGCTCTATCGAGATAATGTTAATCGTCGCCAAAATGAAAGAAGAGCTGTTGGACAAGGACGAATGTATTCTATAGCGAGAAGTAATGCTATTCCAGATTATAATTATTTAGGAGAAATGAATCAAATTTGTCAGCACTGTGGTACTAAGAAATTTCCAGATGAAACACATTTTCTATGTTGCCATAATGGTAAGGGAGCTTTGCCTCCACTTTCACCAATTACACATGCTTTACAGGATTTGTTTACAGGGAGTTATGTAGATTGTAATGCTAATGCTATTTTATTTTTTTTTATTAGTAATTGTTATCATTATTATTTTTTTCATTTACTATTTTTTTGTAATCGGATACTTAAAATTAAACGAAATATAAAAAATTTATCTTGCAAAAGTTTATAATCTAAATATTAATAGCCAAATGAATATTATTAGTGCGCATAGTTACGCATTGTTACGCCTATTGTTCGTTTTGTTCATTACGGTTCTGCATTATGTAAAATACACTATTTCTTAGTTTTTAAACTTTTCTAAGCGCAGTTACATGTTCCACGCGGTCTTACGAGTATAATCAGCAACCAAATTGGAGCTGATGCACTTATTTTCAAAAAGAATTGATGTTGTTTATTTTTTAAAATAAAAATTTAAATAACTGTTAGTTTGTTGTTGCTTATTTTTTTTTTCTCATTTTTATAGCCTGTTTTTATTTTTTAGAAGAAGTTAGAACTAAAATGTTTGGTAAAATAGTTTTTTTAGTAAAATGTTTCTTTTTTAGTAAACTGTTTCATTTTGTCATTAGTCTTTTTAGAACATTTTAAGCAAGTATTGTTTTTAGAGCAGTTAGGAGAAGCTGATGGTTTTTTTAGTAAGTTCAATTTGTTTTCTTATTTATAGATAAAGATTGTTTTTTGCAAAAAGAATTATAAAATAAAGTTTTATATATGTATTTAATATGAAAAGTTAAATAAAATAAGACTGTTATTTGTGTTCATGTAAGCTTATATACATAAGTTTGCGTTTATTTTAGTCTATTTTATATTTCTCTATATCTATACTATATGTATATTTTCTCTTAGCAAAAGTTATTGGAGAATAGAAAAATAAAAAAAATTATTCTGGAATTTGTCAAATTTTGACAAATTCCAGAAGAATTTTTTTGACTCAAAAGAATGTTGTGTTATGCTTCATTTTAAGGTATCTAATTATGTATTTATTTTTCATTTTTTAGAAGAAGTTAGAACTAATTTGACTGGTAAAATAGTTTTATTAGCACAATGTTTCTTTTTTAAGAAAACTGTTTTAGTTCTGTCATTAGTCTTTTTAAAACATTTTAAGCAAGTATTTGCTTTAATTTTTAGAGCAGTTAAGACGAAATGATCGCTTTTTTAGTAAGTTTACTTCATTTTCTCATACATAGGCTAAGATTTTTTTTACATAGAAAGAATAATGAGAATAAAATTTTATTTATGTATTTAATATGAAATGTTAAATAAAATAAGACTGTTATTTGTGGTCATGTAAGTTTATATACATAAGTTTGCGTTTATTTCAGTCTATTTTATATTTTATATCTATATGTATATTTTCTCTATGGAAAAATGATAAGGAATAGAAAAATTGCTCTGGAATTTTTCAAAAGAGTGTTGTGTTATTGTTTCATTTTAAGGTATCTAAATATATACTCATTAGAAATTTTTAATTTTGTTTTTAAATGGTTTATTCTTTTTCATTACTTTAGATAAATATATACTGACTGACATAACTTCATTTTTATTAACAATGTCGTGCATTATAGTCTGCATTCTTTGTACATTTAAAATAATTGATGCTAATAAATGTTGTTTTATAGTTGTTAAAAGTTTGCATATATGTTTGCATGTATATTATGATCAAAGTTAAAATTTTTTTGATAAATACGTGTATGTGGTGATATATGTTATAGTTGTTTTATAAATGTGTTTTTATAATAGTATGAAATGTATTATATCTAATTTCTGCAAGATTGTTAAATGGGGTGTTTTTATATGCTAAGTAACATTAAAAAAATATATTGTTTTATAATTAGTATATATGTTTATATAATGTTGTTTCCATGATTTCAAAGTGAAGTGACTTGGCAAACGTGTAGAGCAAGATTTATCAACCTTACCAGTCAAGCGATGTTACTGCTTTAGGTCTAAGTGTTGCCTAGCCTTTAATATAACTATTGTGAAAACACATTGCTTTATCTTTAATAATTTTTTGCGTAATGTTGTTACCTTTGGTTTATCTTTACGTTGGTGTCCGCTGTTAAAAATGATTAATAAGTAGTTTCATTATTAGAACTCACTGCTTTTATTTATTTACTGAAATTCATTTCACTATAAATACAATTTGTTTATCATAAAAAAATAATATTTAGCAACTACTACTCAGGTATCACCACAGCTTATCTCTATCAGGTACATTAATTTTCAATTCACATATGTTTTTCTTTGTTACATTTTTAACTTCAGATTTATGGTGTATTTATTTGCTATAGAAGAACAAATCATTTTGAATTTTTAAAAAAAATCTACTCCAATCAACATTTAAAGTTCATTGTTGCATATATCATTTTTAAGTAGCTTCTAGGCTTTTGTGATGCTTTTCTTATTCAAGTGGTTTTATAAGCAAGGTCTACATGCAAATTTGAGATAAAAAGTTTTTCAGCTTTCAAGAAGTATCAATGTTGTTCTCTGTTTAATTTAATTTGTTTAAATAGAGTAGTTTTAGTAAATAAATGTTTGTTTGTTCTTGGTTTTTTACTTATTTGTTTTCAGATTCTAGAACTAGGCAACTTAGCAAAGCAAGATTTATTTTATTTTTTAGTGCAATTGGAAAGAGCTAAAGTGCTTTTTAGTCACTTCAAATCATTTGTTTCTTTTTTTAAATAGAAGGGTTAATAATAAAAATATTTAGACAGTCGAACTGTTACTGATTTGAGTAAGTTTAATGTTTTGTTTAATTTTATATTTTAATGATACTGTGCATTGCCAACTTCTTTTTATATTTATGTATTTAAAATGGAAAACTGACTAATTTTTGACAGATTAGTTTATATACATAAATGTGCCTATATATCAAAATATTTTATATTTCTCTGAATCTATATGAATATTATCTCAAAGAAAAAATTAAGAAGAGAAAAAATTTGAATATATATACATACATATATATATATTACTTTAGACTGACATTGCTTATTATATTATATTATGATATGATTCTGCATTTATTATTTTTGTGCATTAAGATTGTGCCTGAAGGCTTTCTTAATTTAGCAAAGAATTTAGAACACAATGCAAATAACTTTGCATTGTGTTCTAAATTCTTTGCTAAATTAAAATAATGTCAATAAATTTTTTTTATATTTTTCAGTTGTAAAAATATAAAATATATTCAGTTGTAATAGTAGTATAATCACTGGTAATATATATTTAATGATAACAGATGTATAATATTAGGCTCGAAGAAGTTATTAGTGTAAATGGTTATAGGTGACTTGAAATTGTTGTCATATGAAAGAAATAGATCTAGGCGTAATAAAATTAATTGTCGTTGAAATATAAGAAATTTTGCTTGATGAATCGAAAACTTACTTGACAGAATTCAGTGTCAAGCAGTGTTGATGTCTATTATTTGACTTTACATTAGACACTTTAAAATAAAGCAAAGTATGAATTTTACTATTTATAGTAACAAATAATAAAAGCTTCAATTGTAAATGATTTTTTTTTTTTTTTTTTTTTTTTGTTATCTTAAACATAATTGTGTTCATTTTTTTTTAGTTGTCTTTGTCATCACTTGATTATTTTGCTTACTGTTGAAACATGGTTTTAATTTTGTAAATTTAATATGATGTGAAATTTACAATATTAATCATTTGTCAACAGTTAGAGAGAAGCTGGAACTTAATCAAGAAATGCTGGAAATTAATTTTTATTCAAGGTAAAAATAATTTTTTTTATTGGTAGCATAATAAAATCAGTTACTGTTATTTATTGCATGACTTTTTTACTTTTTCTAACATGCTGTTTTTAAAACACTTCCTCTCTCTCTTAGATGAGACTTAAATAATATTAGTATTGAGAATTTATTAAACTCTGTAATTACTAAGCTCTTGCGTATTTTTTAATACTGCGATTGATAATTTACTATTTAAAGATATAATTCTTTAAATTGTCCCTTGGTTGTTCAAATATTGTAATAAATAAAATCTTTTTAGTCTCAAGTATTTTCTCTTAGGGATCGTCTATATATTACGTAACGCGAAATTAAACATATAGACAAAAGAAATATCTCAAAACCGTGTTTCTCTCATAGTCAACTATATGCTGCATTTTCAAGAACTATAGCATTTAATAGTTTGTTTTTTAAAATTGATAAACATCTTATTCAAGATACATTAGGTAAAAAAATGTAACATAAATATTATTATATTTTTTAATGTTCTTAATTTATAGAATTAAGATTTTCATTTCGAAAATTTACTGTTAAAGGTTGTGAGCACATTTATATCTATAACTTTATTTATCGTTATTCATTTTTTTTTTCATAGTTTTTAATAAATATATCTATCATTCAATAGTTGTAAAATGTGTTTATACGTGTTACATAAAGTCATATTTGTTTATAGTTGTATATGTTTAAATTATAAAAGCCAAAACAACAATTTATATCTTAGTTTGATTTTTTTTTTTTTAGTATTGCTTAGGTACTTTTAGTATTGCTTTGGTACTTCGAAACAGGTTTTATATTTACATTTTCGATAAATCTTTAACTGCAATTTCAAAATAGGTTACTATAAATGGGTAAATCGATTTTTGGTAATTGTGTGGTGGTTTTTGTTTTGTTTTTTTTCTCTGTAATTATGATATCATAATTTCATTACTTTTTTATTTTAGAATTACGTTATGACGCATTTATAAGATTTATAAAATAAAATAACCTGATTTCTTTTTATTGTAAATTTTTGTTAGTTAAAAAGATATAAACATATGCTATTAGTTAATTTTATATTTTATCTATTTTATGCCTAATAATTTGTTGTACGTATTTTAAGGGGATCTTTGTAAATGGGAGTTCGTAACTAAAAACCTTTAAAAACATGGAGAATATTGTAGTTTTGCGCATTTAATATCGAGTTACTTAAGTTTTTTTTTATGTGTTTAACTAATTAGTTAGCTTAGTCTGTATTTGCAACACTTTTGAGGAAAGAAAGAAAACATTCTTATATATGTAGATCATTGTTTTACATTTTATTATTTTATTCACCTGGCCACCATTAAAGCAAAAAGAGGGAAGGAACCTCTTTATTAGAGTCAAAATATTTAGGAAAATTAAATTTCGAGTTACAATAGGAATTTTTAGTAAATGGTGGCAAATTACCGTTTACTTAAAATTAATGAAATAAAGAGGCCAAAAAAATAATATAGAAATGGTCTGTGTTGAACAGACTTAACAAGACTCGGGTCGGGTCAACTTGGTTTACAAATTTTTATGTCTACTTATCTCTTATAATTTTTATTTTAGGTTTGTCATATGATGCATTTATGCATTAAAAAAAATGTTATACCCATGTTTGATCGTAGATTTAATTTTTTTTTGTTTGAAAGGTATTTGTACTCAGTTGCGTAGTTATTTATAATAAACTTTGTTATTTTTTATAAATTTATTTAAATGTGTGCATTTAACATTTTAAAGTTAACAATTTTCTTTTCTAAAGAATAATTAATCAAGGGGATAACTCCTGTATAATATAAGTTAACTTCATTTTAATCTTAATGGTTCGTATTATAAAAATTATTACAAGGATTTAGTTGACACTTTCGTCAATTTAAAGCATGACCAAGTGTTATTATTTTGTGTCAGTAACTAAAAACGTATTGTGTTAAACTTAGGAAGGTCGATGAAAATGGTTCTGCCTTTCACTGTTATGACCTATGCCATTTGTAAATTACTTAAATAATGTTAAGTAGTAATTGTTTAGTAGTAGTTGGTAAATTATTTTACCTCCTCATACTTTTTATGTTAATTTTACAGATGGATTAATTTTTTCAAGCTGAAGGCGATTTTCTAAATAGGTATTAGTTAAGGTTTTCCAACATTAAATTTTGTAAAACAGCCACTATAAATTAATTATGTAGCAGACCGACCAAAACCCGTATTACGGGTTGCTTTTTGCTAGTATCAATTAATAAGTGTTTAAAAAATTAAAAAGTTACACTAATTTTTTAGTGACTACTTAACACAAACTAGATTGTTAATAACTGGGCACATAGGAAGATACAGTAATACATTATAGCAAAAGTTAAATGATTATTATAAAATAAGCTTCTTACAGAACGTTTAGTACTTGTAGATATAGCTGGTATATTCTGGGCAATCGATCTTGCAGCTAAAGATTTTGGAATTGTTTCGACAGACGTTTTAGAGACAGACTTTAGGCTAGAGACTGGATTAACTTGTACAACAATACAAGAGCTTGATGAACTAGCGTCTTGCCCAATTGAGATTTCTATAAATTAGAGGTTGTTTTAACTTAAAATGAAACATTGAAAATTTTAATTTTATACATACGTTGCATTTATCAACCACCGTACCACTTTAACATCTACTTTGTAATTTTTATTTAGAATTTTTATCAACAACTGTCATAACTGATTCAAATAACTTTTTAAAACATCTAAGAAAAAGTTTATTGGTTTTTAAATATGATACAAAACTACCTGGGTCTGGGATGTCTACAGAATTATCTAAAGAAATGTTTTCATTTAGAACGGCATCGCCGGCAATTTTTTTTATCAATACTTTCTTTCCAACTCTCATGTCATCAACATTAACTGGTAGAATATGTGCTGATTCTTTTCCAATGATCTCCATCACAGTGCATTCATAATCGAACAATTGACTACCTTCAGCCAGATTTGTTAAGTTTTTTAAACTTATCTATTGTTAATCTTCTTAGGTTTTGCCATTCAGTTGTCCGAACATGTTCAACTGAAACAGTGGAAGAAAGACCGTGAACTACAAGAAGATTTCTAACTTCTTGCCATTTTTCTTTTCGATCTTGATTGTTGCATAATAGAGAAAGAGAACCGATCATTTTCTCTTTGTTTTGCGAAAAGAAATTAGCCATAACAGTTTTCTATTCTTTAGTAAGCATTCTCATAAAAGTTAGTTTCTTTTACTTTGTTTTCATGTAATTATTTGATAGAAAACAATCTCCTTTATATAGGATTATAAAAAATATTAAATTATGCTTTTGCTTTTTGCAAAAGTTGCTAAGAATTTGCCACAAGGAAGTAAGGCTGCGATCGCCACAAGAAAGTTAAGCTATAATTAAAACCAAGATGGTTACTTTAATATTTAAAAATAGATTTAACAATGATAACAATTTACTCAGTGCAAACCCCTTTTCTCACTTAACTTAAGGTAAAGTGTAATTAATGTTTCAACCATACAGGCCTCGTTTGAAAATTAAAACATTTTTTTTATTCCCATCCACTAACTTTGCTGGTAGTGTATTATTCTTTTTTTTTTTAAGGTTTTAATCTTATTTATTTGTAGGCTAAATAAATATTTAGTTTTCGAAAAAACCGAATTATTTTAATATTTTTATAATTGCAGAAATAATGCCAATTTTTTTTATAAAATTTATTTTAAAAATAGGTCATTATTTTTTTTTTTTAACTTTCCTATGTTGGTTTATTGTTATTAAAGCGATATCTTGTTTTGTTGTTTTTTAGTTAAAGTCAAAGTTAAATTAGCGCGCAATTTCAAATCGCTTTTGCGAGATATATTTTTAGATTTTACATAAAAACGCCAATTACATAAAAACGTCATTGTTTTATAGGACGGCTTAAATTTTAAAATGTAGTTACAAAATTTCGGCGTAATTACATTGTAAAGTTTACAATATTGTAAAAGTTTTATAGGATAGGACCAAGGTAAAACGTAAGAACTCTACATAAATTTCATTATTCAAATATTTCTCCTGTAATTTTCCCCATAAACTTTAGATAATGTAGTGTCTCCGTATTGCATATTAAGTTAGGAATTGCGTTAAAACTGTATTAGTTAATAAGGAAGAAAATACAAGACTTTAGATGGTCAAGCTGATTTGTCTTTGTTGCATAATGAGAGTGCGAGAATAAATAAACTGCAGCCTGCTGAACGCGTTGAATGCTCTAAAACAGCAGAACCTTTTCGTTTGTTAAGAAATCAATTTGTAAGCGTTGCAAATCTACAGGCGCGTTGGTTAACTTTTAATATAAATATTTTTATATTAAAAGTTAACCAACTTAGAATATGCATTCTAATTCAGAATTATTTAATATATATAATTTTGAATTAGAATGCATTTCCCTGAACTCTTTTAATAAACAAAACTGTAAACATCAAGAAACGTGGGCTAGTATCAGGTGTTTAATTACAAAATATGGTTGTAAAATTGATTTGTTGCAATTGATTGGTACGTTTCAAAAATGGTCTTATTTAACTTTTTGAAATTATCGGTGATTTGGAAGAAAGTGAATTGTGCGACATGGAGAAGTACGAGAGTTTAGCATGTCAGGGTGAAGATATAAAATGTCTTGATCTATATGTTTTTGCCGTACCGCAAAATGACTTCATTTAGTAATAAGGAAAATACGGAAAGTCATTCATCTAGTTATACTAACGTCATATTGTAGTGCTACATTTTTATAAATAAATTTTTGACTAAATCTTTTTAAACAATCTTATTAACAATATTATTTTGCTTATGAACTTGTAGATTTATCCTTTTCTTTATAGTACTTATTTTTTTATATAAGTATAAATTTATTTACTACTGAAACTCAAATGATGCGTATATGAGATGTCTAGTATTAAATCTTTTTTGTTAACTACTTATTGGAAATTCGCTTTTCTTTAATTCGCCTTTCAGGTTTATTTTTTTGAAACACGACTTCAGGTTTTTATGTTGACATAATTGTTTTCCTCTAAGTGTATTTTATTTCTTTTTAGGAATTCTATATATTCTGAATAAATCTAATAATATTAAAAACAAAAGAATAAATTTAAAAAAAAAACTAAATAGCTAATATTAAAATAATAAAAATTGTTATTTTAGCGTTACGGAGAGATATATATCTCTCGTGGCGCCGCTGCAAATATGTACTGGGGGATGCATATATATACATCCCTCAGTACATATTTGCAGCGGCGCTACGAAAGAGGACCAAAAGAGACAGTTTGTCTCGGACAGATGTTCTAGTTGCACCAAATAAAAAGGCCAAATAAAAGAAGGTAACTGATAAAAAAAGTGTCATATACTGATAGTATAGAGAAATTTGGAAAAATAGGGGCGCCAATTACGGTTTCTGTCCCAGGCGACGTGAAGGCTCTTTGTGCTGCTTTTGGTTTTTTTGCTCAGCACCACTCAAAAAAAAAAACACTAGATTCGCCCATTAATAATATTATTCTAAATGCCTATTTAAATATTTTCTTTTATTTAGTGTGCGAAGTTTTACACTACTTATTTATTATTAGTAACTTTTATCATTTTGATATACTTTTTTAGTTGTGTATTGTGGATCGATCAGGGTTTATAAATATAACAGTTTTAATTTATAATTATATATAGTTTATAATTTATAAGTTTGTTTTTCTAATTTTATTGCAAAATAAAAGATACCACTATTTAGAAAATTGTTAAACAAACTTAAGGTAACGTTTAGAATTTATCCTGAGTATAAATGTTTGTTTATATCTCTTTGTTTGTACTTAAATGCAGGAAAAAGTTGTATGGTATTTTTTTTAGAAGCATTACCACATACAATAAATTTTGTATGTATTTATACATTGTGTATACAAATTTTGTTTTATATACTTTCTTATTTAAAGTTTAATGTAAGATAATTTTAAGTTTCAATTCAAAAAATACATAAAATATACATTATAATGTAAAGATGCTATGTAAAATAACAAAATATCTGCTCCAATTTCCTTCCTACCCTTGGAGAGTGTACAAACTCGTTACCATCAAAATCAAAAACCCGATGCTGTTTATATATATATATATATATATATATATATATATATATATATATATATATATATATATATATATATATACACACGTGCGCGTGGTCGCATACATACACACAACTTTTTCCTAAGATCAGCCGCATACCACGTCTAAATAACGTTTTTAGACATTTTTTAAACTAAAACTTTTTTAAAATATTTTTTGACATTTCTTGTATATTACTAATAATAACTTAAAACTAAAACATAATAATTTTGAATATTACTCAAAAACTTTAAGGTGGTACATCTATAAAAAAATAAATTTCAATAACCTGATTTAAAACTATATTTTTCTGGTGTAGTACTCAAAAAAAAAAAAAAAAAAAAATTTTTTTTTTTTTTTTTTATATTAAAAGAAAAAAATTATTCGCATAATTAGCCCTTTTTGGACAAAAAAAGGGGTAATCTCCTGTCAAGTATAACTTTTGAACAAAAAATATCAAAAAGCTCCAAATTGTTACCCGAAATGTTGTAAATGTGTAGCACATTTAAAAAAATATCATTTCTTAAATATTTTACCCATAATGCCTAAAGACATTTTTGATTTTTAATTAATTGTAAATAAGGGGCAAATTTCTAAAAATAACTCTTGTAATAATTAAATTTAAAAAAATTTTTTAATGTCAGAACGTTAACAGTAATCTAAAGAGCGTTTGTGCAAAAGTTTAAAACAATTAATTGAGTACATAATTCACAATCTTCGACAGAAAATTAAAAAAGATAATTTGTAAAAACAGAAAATAAAGAAAAATGTAATATGAAAAGTATATAAAAATGGTTCAAAACTCTCCTTTTCCATAAATGTCACTCTCTTCTTTATTATTCTAATCACCAAAACCTTTTCTGATATTTTGTGTATCATTACCTGTTTATACTGACAGAACTTTTAAACATCGTAAGCGCATTAGCTGACTCCATTGTTCCAGCACTTCCTTTATGGTTAATGTTACAGTTATGTGAAGCATGCCAAATATTATAGGCAGGAGATTCTTTTTGTGACTCCCAGAATTTTCATTCTTTACATTTTTTGGCAATGTTTGGGTATCGATACATTTACCATTAGAAATAACAGTCGCCACACCATCTATATATCAGCACTTCTGCCATGTACCATCTACACTAACAGTTACATTCCTCATTACATCATCTTTCACAAACATGGGCGAATCAATTTAAATATTGTTTTCTATGCATTCTTGTGATGCTACTAACATTAAACTCTGGGCAGCTTTTACATAAGCTACTTGCAAATGAGCTGTAATATTTTTGTACGAACTTAAATTCATAGGTGGTGGCATATTTATAGCGCTAAATAAAGTTTTTTATACTGGTAAGACCTTTGCTAATTTCTTGAAATGCAACTGTTGCTCTAATGTTATCATCAAAGGTTTTTCTCCCCTGCTTATACATAATATCATCCTCATTTCTATCTTTTATGTTTTTGGAGATAAAATACTCTTTTGTCCATTCACATCTAGAGCAACGAATAAAAATCATATGAGCAAAACCTTTCTTTGTAGAAATGTCATGCTTAGCTTGTAGTTTTTTGCATGGACAACATGGTCAAGTCCGAATAAAATGGATAATTTCTATTAGTATAACAATATTCATAAAAATATAGCATTCAGAGTCATTTTGTAATTTTACCATGCTTGTTGGGGTTTCAAATTTTTTTTTTTTTTTTTGCAGTTTTGAGAAGGGAATGTTGTTGCTTCATCTTTACCTGTATCTTGGATTTTATTAAGTGTTTATACTGCTTTTATGTTAAACCTGCGTTTTTTGCTCTAGACCTTTTTTCTTCTATCAGATGATCCAATATTAAAGTTGTAATATAAACACAGTGCTTAGAAAAATCCACATAAAAAATCACTAATCATTAATATGCCTCAATAACATGCCGTTCAATTTGAGGTTTGAAGTTGTGGATTTTAACTAAAAACAAAGTGGGTAAGAGTATACATAAACATCCACTGTGTTATTGCCAAGAAAATGTCTAGCCTCTGGGTTTTCTAAGAGACTTACTTAGTTGCTATGAACGTTGCTAGGGACCAAAAATTTACAACTTTAAAATAAAGTGTTATTTTAGGCATTTATATTTAAAAAAAAAACAAATGTCTTTTTTGAATTCTTTGGTGCTTAAAATTTCTAAAAAGTATGTTTGTGAAAAATCGAAAAAATAAAGATTCTTTATAGATGTACCACCTTAAATAATACTTATAATACTTAAATAATAAATTAAAGATTTTGATAATAACAACTATATAATCAATATAAAAAAGATAATAACAACTATCTAATCAATATAAAAAAAGATAGTAACAACTATATAACCAATATAAAAAAAGATAATAACAACTATATAATCAATATAAAAAAAAATTTAATATAATAAATCAATAAAGTAAATCAATATAAATAAAAGTCCATAACTTAAAAATAAATATATATAGAAAAAAAGTAAAACTTGCGCTAAATTTTAAAAAGTCTGTCTTAGGAAATAAAGTATAAACCTTTAAAATGTATAAGTTCATTCATTTCATTTTCATTCAATTTAAGCATTTTCAGTGAAAGTATATACTTAAAAATATAAACCTTATTCGTAAAAACTAATAATTAAATACATAACTAATATCTTTTGTGTAATTAACTTCAAGCTCATATGTCAATATAACACTAATATTTCTATTATTTATTTAAACTCAAATATTTTCTAAATCAATACCTTAAATAAAAAAATATTTTTATAAGTTTACTAAATTAAAATATTTTATCAGTTTTTTGATAGTTTTCAGACTAAACATAAAAACATCAAGAGTTTAACTTGAAACTATATTGAGTTTAATATCGTTATGTTGTCAGCAATGTTTAAATTAGTTAACACATCACCTTCTAATTTTATTTTGAATTACCTTAGTCCTACTTTAAGTCAATCCGCATTTTATCTGAAGTTTTCAGAATAAAGTGTGCTTGAGATTTTTTATAGAGATTTATCGACCTAAAGGATTATGATACTTTGAGACGGATGAAAATAGTCATAACTTATTATTACTAAATTGAACAGCATTTCACAGTATTTCCCTTAGACACTTTTAATTTTACACTTGTATTTTATAAAATTGTACTAATGTAGGTTTAATCATAAATTACATTTCGAATGTCGGTACAAATCAACCCAAGTCATTTAATTTATTTTAAACCAAAAAAACAGCATTCTTATATAAATAATTGTTAATTAACCAACAAGTTAGTTTTAACTAAATTTGAGATACCTAACCATAAGTTGAAAAATTATGAAAATTTTTGTAATCTTTTTTAAAATGATTACGGAAAAAAAGTAAGCATAAAGTAAAATAATATAAGTTAAAATAATTTACATAAAAATACTAAATTAATAAATCAATTAATTAAATTAAAGTAAAAAATTAATAAATTGAATGTTATTTATATTTGAAACAATATCCAGGTTTATAGTTTCAGTTCCGTTCCGTAAGTTATTACAAAATCGTTTAGTAAGATAATTATTTCGAATTAAAGTTATTGATAAATTTGGCTAGGAAAGATAATTAGTGTTAAAAAAAATTTATAACAAAGATTTTATATTAAAGTAATATCAATATGTCATATTCTGCTTTTCAAATTTTTCCTCTAATCTTTTCAAAATCTAGAAATGTTTACTTTTTTAAAAAAAAATTAGCTAATTTGCGGAACGGAACTCAGACTATAAATCCGTGTATTACAATAAAAAATACTATATCAGTTTTGATTATTCTGGTCTGTAAAAATGTGTTCTTTTTTATTGTTTTTTCTTTGTTTGCAACTACGAATCTCCACAGATACTCTGTTTAAACGAAGAAGAAAGCATTTTATCAACGACCCTTTCTTAAATAAATAGCTAAACGATTTATTATTATTTTTTTTTTTTTCCATTCATGGATTATATAAATCTCGGCCAATATTTAAAGATATAATCATTTGACTCAATAAAATGTATTTTTATATTTATCATTCTAGAATCATATTAACGCTTTATAAAGAGTAGAAGATTTCTCTTAAAAGAAAAAAGCTAAAAGCTATCAGACAGTAAAAAAATCAGTGCAATCAGTGAAATCATTATTTAAATGCAATATGAAGCGCCTAAATAAGGTTAGTGGACAATTTTTTATGAAAAAATAATTTTGCTTAAAACCAACTAAATATAAATGATCATAGAGTTTTAATAATTTTTTTTCTAATAAAAAACTTTCAAAGTATTTAAATTTTTTTTTAACTAATTTTAAATATGGTAATCAAATATATTTTTATATCATTTTATTTTTATATAATATTTCTTACTCGACATTATAATAATTCGTCTAGCTTGAAGCTGTGACTATATATGTTTTTTTTATTACGTATGCATAATGTTTGTGTCCAATGTTTTTTTTTTGTTCTTCAATTTCTTTTTTTCTTAACTAAGCATCACTTCTGGTTTTAAGGACTTCATACTACAACACTGACTTTTTTACATAAACAAAGCCAAATACTGTTCCAGTTGTTCTATGTAAATTCTGAATCGCTCACTTTTAAAAACTAGTTTTCTTTTTTGTGTAGTACTTAAACCTTTATTTTCTCTGGGTATATAGACAAAGTATTGATATACATATGCAGTATGTAATCTATTGCATGTCATATTTTTTTCGAAGTATTCTGTTTTTCGGTTATGGAAAAAAAATTCAGAGGGTTTTTAAACCCTGTGAACTTTTTTTTCTTGTTTTTTATAGATCAACTTTATATTTTATTTCATTTTATACTTTTTAGTTCGTTTTTGTCCACCTGAGAAAAAGCTTGTTTAGTCATATTATATGACTAAACAAGCTCGTTTTTTTTCGTTTTTCATATTCTTTTGAATCCCTTTTGTTCCAATATATGACTATGTATTGGTTTAAAAAAGATTCAAAAGAATATGAACAGAGAATAGCAGGTACCACATATGACCAACACCAATAATAAACAACTACAGCAACTTTCGGTTAGTATAAGGTTATTATGATTACCTTGCTATTGATAACATAAAACCTAGTAAAATCGGCCCATATTTTGCTGTCTCGTAGAATTTTCTATACTAAGGAAAAGCTAGAATAAGAAACTTCTGACATAACTACCTTAATAAAAATACTACCTACCTTAGTGTTCTTGATTAAGTAAAGATTAAAGATGATGCCTCAATTGTTTTGTAATGTTCTTCCAAGTTACAGGTTTATTCATTCTTATATGCGCGTCTATTCATTTTTATATGCGCCTTGATTCATTCTTATATGCGCATTTATTCATTTTTATATGCGCCTTTATTCATTCTTATATGCGCATTTATTTATTCTTATATGCGCATTTATTCATTTTTATAGGCGCTTTTATTCCATCTAACATGCGTTTTACAAAAGCAATTGTAAAAAACAGTTTGAAAAAAAAAAATCAATTTGTTTTGAAAAAACAGTTTATTTTTTCAAAACAAATTTTTCTTATTTCCTGTTAAACCAGGTTAAAAATACTTAAAACGAAGACTTTTTACATTCGATGATGGTTTATTTAATTTAGTATTAGGTCTTTGTTTTCGATGATAGTTAATTTAATTTAGTATTAGTTCTTTGTTTTCGATGATAGTTTATTTGTAATTTTATTATTAAATTTCTTGATTGATCAAGCACATTAAATCCAGTTTCATCGAAATAAATAAGTTCCGAAGTTCTGAAGTTCCGTTTATTTTGCTTGCAAGTGCATAGCGTACATTAATAACTGGTGTTGAGTTTCGTTCGTCGGCACATGAACAACATTATCCTCTGTTTAACTTAACGACAAGATTTTAAACTGTGCGCTTCGATAAATTAAGAGAGATTACTTCGATAGATTAACAAAGTTAATCTAAAGTATAGAGATCAAAGTTGATCTAATGTAAATGGATCAACGTTGACCAAATGTGAATAAACCCACATTAATTCAATGTATATGGATTAACGTTAATCAAAAGTTTATAACCAACCGGTAATCTAATAAAATGTATGTAATATTATATATGGTTTAACGTTAGATTATACATAATGGATCAATGTTGCTACATGTACATTAGAAAAATGTATATGTAGCAACGTGTGACAACTCTGCAAGAAATTGCAAATTCTACAAATTAGGAATTTATATATATATATATATATATATATATATATATATATATATATATATATATATATATATATATATATATATATATATATATATATATATATATATATATATATATATATATATATATATATATATATATATATATATATATTCACAGATCTAATGAAATAAAAAACTTTATAAAAGAATCTAATAAATAATATATTGAATGTTTATGTCCAAATGATGTAAACGAAAGACGAATAGCTGAAGGTTCCGACCCAACGCCTTAGTGAACTCGTTGAAAAAATCTTATCACTTTTTGTAACAAGATTAACAACATATATCAAAGATGATTGGCATTTCATTAGAGTACTACCTAATAGTATGGAATACCAAAATACCACTTTATGCAGCGTTGATATTTCTAACCTTTATACTAGTATTTCTCATGAACTAGGTTTAGAAACAATTAAATTTTAAACATGTCAACTACGTGATAATATATGTAACAGATTTTTTGGAAGCTTTAATTTTAGAAAGCTTGAATTTTATTTTAAAGAACAACAACTTTACTTTTAATAATGAGTTTTTCAATCAATTAATTGGAACAACTATGGGAACAAAAATGGCTCCACTATATGCTTGTTTAGTAGTAGGATATCTTGAAGAAGTTAAATTATTTCCTAAAGTTTTGACAAATTTTTTCCATAAAATTGAATGCGAGAATATTCAAAAAAATTTCAAAAGACAAATGGATGATGGTTTTGTAGCTTTATTAAAATCAATTAATGTTAATTTGCTGTTAAAGTGTCTTAATTCTTTACAACCCGATATCAAATATACAGAAGAACAGAAGAACAATTTTAAATTTCATATACGAAAACCAGAGTACCAATCTTAAAACATTTAACACATAATAGTTATTCTACTTGATAACAACATTATTGAAACAGATATTTTTTATAAACCTTCAAATTCCCATGATTATCTAAATTACAATAGCCATAACCCCAAACATACAAAAGAAAATATACCTTTCACATTAGCTAAACGGATAATTTGTTTTGTGTCTGATCGATTAAAAATGGAAATCAGACTTCAACAATTAAAGCAATTTTTAGTTCAGTGCAATTACCCAGAAAAAATCATTAAGAATGGAAATTTTAAAGCTTGACTACAGGGACCAGCACCTCAAAAAAGAGAAGTTAACAAAACTATACCTTTTGTAACTACAACTTTTGCAAATATTAATTTTGAAAATTTGTTAACAACTTTACATAGTATTTTGAAACTGTCTGTTTTAGACAATAAACTGAAGTTAGTTTTTGAAAACACTTCTATCACAACGTCAACCAAAAATATTTTAATACACATAAGTACATCAAGCTTTAATAAGAAACCAGTTCTTATTAACAATGAATGCAAGGTTTAAAAATGTAAATCAAAACGCTGTAAGCTATGTACTATATATCTTTAGTTTGTTAAACATTTTACAACATCATCTTGTAAAGTATATAAAACTTTCACATTAAAACTTCAATATCATGTAA
>NC_061167.1:46303844-46333844 GCF_022113875.1 Hydra vulgaris | reverse complement strand
TACCAATGTTTGTAGTTTGCTCCATGTCTGGAAGTTAAATGCCAAATGCCAAAAGTTGATGGATCCGTTTCCTTATTTCGACCTTCCTCGTTCAAAAACACAATCACTTTTATATATCTTAAAGATTTATTTTTTTATTCAATTTTTTAAAGTTAAAATTGTTTAAAAATACAAGCATTGTTTAAACAATCCAAGTTGTCTTAAACATATCGAGGGTTGAGGAACTCATTTCTTTCAAATAATAGTAAAACTATAAGTTTGATTCTCACTATAAGTTTGATCTCAAACTCTCACTTTTATTTGAAATATAATCTCTATCCTCTTTTTTTACTAACACTCTTGCTTATTTATAACTTTCAATTAATATAACCTACTATATTCACGGCCGTATATTTTACATTTTTGAGGGGGAAATTAAAAGGCCTGTTTTGAAAGTTTTAGATGGAAAATACGCTAGAATATTATTTTTAAAAATATTATTTTTTCTGAATTTACTAATTTTTAAAGAATTTATATTAAAAATGGTCAACAAATGTGCTGCACCAAAATGTACATTGGGATAATTAAGCAGCAAACACAAACAAATTGCATATTTGTATTTTCCAACAGACCAAAACTTAAATTAACTTTGGATATAATTTGTTAATCGTTCAGATTGGACTCCAACAAAACATTCTGTTTTATGTGAACTTCATTTTGAAGATAAATATATACTTAGAGGTGATAAATGCACACTGAATTGACTTTTAAAACCTGTTCCTTCTAAGTATTCTTCTGAGCTTTTGCAAAAAAAATCATCTCTGCCAGTTTTAAAAACTTCTCGAAGTCCTCCTAAATTGAGAATATTCCAAAAAGATCAGTTAGAAATATTTAAGAAAAATGATACAATTACAAATGTACATAGTTTTAATGAATCAGTCGCACCGTCAGGGTTTCAATTTGAATGATTTGAAAAAGGTGTTGTTTTTTATAATATAGTATTTAATGAACAGACATTTTCTAACTATATTAGAATCAATAACAGTTGATGTAGACCTATATGTACGTTTGCAATATGAAGGAACACCGCTTCCATTACCAAGTTGGTTTGTTAAAAGACATAATGAAAAACTTAATAAAATTAGTATGCTAGAAAATTTTCCTTCTTATCTGAGAAACTACACATTAGAAAATCATGACACTATTTTAGATGAAATTAAAGATAGAGAGTTTTATCAGCTACAAGGCAGACCACCATTCTCAGCAGAGATCATTCGATATGCATTACTTTTATGATATACATCTTTACAGCCATACGAATTACTACTTAAAAAGCTCCCTTTACCATCAATATCTTTATAAAATAAAGTTCAACAAGGAGGTATCGATTCTATAAAAGCTTTAAAACTTCTACGTGAAAAAGGAAAAATTTCTCCTGATTGTATTATGATTAAAGATGAAATGTTTTTACAAAAAGCAGCACAATATCAAAGAGGAGAGTATGTTGGTGCTGAAAAAGAAGGTAACTTGTACAAAGCAATTGTCGCATTCATGATAATAGGAATAAAAGAATCTATTTCTTTTATTTTTCAAGCAATTCCAGAAATCTCTGGAAATTGGCTATCACAAAAAATAGCTGACAACCTTAAAAATCTATAAAGTGCTGGGTTCACTGTGTGTGGTATAGTTACAGACAATTATTCCACTAGTATAAATGCATTCGCATCATTAGTTACAATGTTCAAGTCTGAATCAAAGTATTTTATTATTCACCCACAGAATCATGAAAAGAAGACATATTTGTTTTATGAAAATGTGTGCAATTAGTCAAAAATCTTAGAATTAATTTCTTAAATAATAAAAAATTTGTTTTTCCATACTTTAAATGCCATAATGCATATATCAATATTGATTGTCCATCAGGATATATTAGTTGGGATTTATTTAAGATTTACCATAATGACAATGATCTAAAAGGTAAACTTAGAAAAGCCAAAACTTACATATGTGGCATTAAATCCTGGAAATAATAAACAAACTGTCCCACTTGCGTTAGCAATTAAACATGAAATAACAATTGCAGCTTCAAAAAATCTACTATCCAAATTGAAAAGATGTTTTAAGTTTTTTAACTTTTTTTAACACTTGGTGGCTTTTCACCAAATATCATTGGCAATGCTATTGTATAAGGAGACAATAAAATGTTTTTTTTATCAAGCTCTGGCTAATTGTATCAATTATTAATCTCTTTCACCTGCATTCACCCTCGCAACTCAAACTGCATCAGCATTTGTAAATATATTACGTGCTTGAGCACTGCTTGTTGAGGAGCTCCTGAATGATGGATATGATTGTGTGATGACAGCTTGTTTATAAAGTGATCTAATTGTGAGACGTTTCTCACAACACAGGAAAATGAGTGGGGGAAGATTTCTTGTAAGTTTAAGAGAAGTTTAAAATTCAGAAAGAACTTTGTCATGTCGTTCTTTAATTAAGGAGCATATAAACTTCTGGGAAGAAAATCTAATACCAGATATTCATCTTTCCTTAACAATACTTGATGAACTGTTTGAAAATCGAATAGAAGAAATTGTTGAAAGTTCCCTTGATTATAATAGTCAAGATTTGGCAATAACTATAACAGGCTATGTTGCAAAATTGTCAAAAAGGCTTAAATGTGAAAATTGCAAACGATGTTTGAAAAGTGGACATTGATCTTGAAAATAATTCTTATCTATCTCTCTTATCACGTGGTGAACTATTAGTTCCATTTAAACAGCTTGCAGAATTTGTTTTTAGTGTATTTGCTACTTTGGATTTAATTGAGAATGAAATTTCATTTCTATCAATTCCAGTCATTAAATCATCAACATATCTGTTACATAAATATGCACCAAAAAGCAAATTTGTTTGTGAAAATCATGAAAAGTGGGGAATCACATTTTCAACAAAAATTCTTGTTAATGTATTTTTTAATAACAAACAAAAACTATCAAAGCATTCAGTTTCCAATAATAACTTAAAAACATTTAAAAAGAGGAAAAGAAAAAAGTTAAATCAAAATTGCCAATATGTTAGTTGCATAGCATTTGTTTATATAGTTTAATAAAATTTACCTATTTTTTGTTTTCTTTGAACTACTTCTTGATATTTTTTCAAGCGTTAAAATATACATAAATACAGATATATATTATATATAAATGTAATATACATAGATATAAATGTATATTGATTTGAATAATTTCTGTGACAATTCTCCAACAAATATTACACAAATGTCTTTAAATCTTTGATATCTATTTTATCTTAAAAAATATATATTAAAAACAACTGTCACTTTTACATTGAACAACTTTAAGTTAAAAATTAAGAATAAAGTTGCTTTTTAAAAATAAAATATTCTGCGTAGCCATTTTTTCAGTAAAAATCAGACTCTTAATTTCCCCCTCAAAAATGTAAGATATACGAATCTTAAGTTGATTTTTTTATCTAATAAATAAAAAGTTGTTTAAATGACATTTCGTGTTGTAAGTAAAATTATAATAAGTTGTAAAGCATAAAAACAGTAGCGTACTAACTAATTGTATTTTAAGTGATATTTTGGTCAGATTAGCAGAACAAACTTTGTAAAATTTTGCACAGAACGTCCATCAGACGAAAAATGCCAATTTAAAAACGAATAAAATAAAATATTAAAAACCATAATGAAGTTATTACTTTTTTTTTTAATAATCAGTAACATATTAGTGCATAATTGTTTCACTTAATTTTTTTTTATAATAGTTGTCATTTATAGATAACGTTTTTGGGTGCAGTCAGTCGAAACCCCGTGAAATTCTTTGCAGAGCCGACGACACCGGGGGGCCTGGGGCACGTGTTCCTTCCCCAACTTTTTTTTTTTTTTTTTTTTGAAAAATATTCTAGATATAGAGAAAAAAATTCTAGATATATTCTAGAGGAATTTTTTTACAAATTGACAACTGCGCTCCCGCCCCCCAACCACACTTCGAAACTCGTGTCGTCGGTCCTGCTTTGCAATGTTTAGTCGCTCCAGAAGTCGATTGCCATTCATTTTATTAGGTTGTTGTTCTATGCTTCTTTTCAAAATTCTCTATTTTGTTTCTTCAATATAAATTCTCCCACACAAAAACGTAAGCTAGTAAATCCAGGGTGTTTTTGGTATTAACCTAGATTTGTTGTTACAGATAATTGTTTTTTAATTAGATGGTGTTGTAAAAATAACTAATAGGCCTTCACACAATTTTACTATTATCACTATCTCTGTCTATAATTAATATCAAAGTATACAGATAATATGGACGTTTTTAGAGTGAGTTCATTTTTTAAATTTTGATCACTTGTTCCCAAGTTATGACAATATATGTTGGGCTAACGCCTACTTTGCGTCAAGATTTAACAAGTTTTCGTTAAGGCACCTTTTTTTGATATTAAATTTATTTTTCAAAGACCATCAATGAGAGTAAGTTTTATTAAAGTACTTATGCTAAATAATTTCTGTTTTCTTTTTTTACTACAGCAGCCGTGACACAGTGGCCTCAGAAACAAAGGATCCATGGTTCAAACCCACCTCTGGGCAAGTCTTGCGACATCGGTTAGGAAGGAGGCGTGAACTTCCAATTAAATGCTCATTTGCGGTGTTCTGTGATAAGACCGTAAGGACTTCTTAAGGCACCTAAATAAATAAAAAAAAATAAAAATAAAAATATATGATTAAATATATTATATATGATTAAAAAAATTTATTATATATGATTGTTCTTGGCCCAATTGCTCATTCAAAGCAGTTGGGCCAAGAACAATCAAAGCTCAGAAAACAATAAAAATTAATTTTAGTTAAAAAAAAAAAGAGCTTTTTCAAACTGTCAGAATAAACAAATTCATTTATATTTATAAATATTGGGAAAATATCTAAAAATACAGAGCCCGTTTTCCTATTTTAAAGCAAACTGGGCCAAGAGTACAAAAAGCTTACGATTTTAGCTCGGCTAAAATCGTAAAATTTAACTTTAGTTAAAAAAAAAAGAAATTTTTTAAATGTTCAGAATGAACAAACTCATTTACATTTATAAATATTGGGTGGACACGGAAAAATCCGGTCATCTTTAAATTGAGATTTCTCCAAAACCACAAATGCTTTTTATTTAATTTTTTTTTTAATTAAACCTTACTTCTTTATCTTAAATGGTGTTGATAAATTTTTGTTTACAAATTAATGATTTGTAAAATGTTTTGGAAACAAGTTGAGGTGCGTAATAAAGTTGTGAATTTTTTTTGCAAAAATCCATCAACATCCTATCGCTTGATCGCTAAACGCATAAATGTCCCAAAATCTACAGTCATAGATATTATAAACAAGTTCAAGACTGCTCAAAGCTTCGAAAGAAAACTTAGAAGTGGAAGAAAAAAAACTTTTTATAAATCCAAAAAGGTAAAGTCGATTTTACGTTCAATAGCAAGAAATCCAAATCAGTAACAGCTAGATTTAGCAAGAAAATTTAAGTCTTCTCGTTCTTATATCAAAAAATTACTTAAAAATGCTGGAATTAAAGCATTTCATAAAAAAATACACCTAAAAGAAGCTTAAATTGTGAAATTAAAGGAATTCGACTCGCAAAGAAGTTGGTTAAATTAATGGCGGATAAAAATATGTGCATAATTGAAGACGACGAAACGTATTGCAAGGCGGATTTTTTACAACTTCCTGGTCAACAGTTTTACTATGAAAACAAAAATAAACCTGTCGAGGATCAATTTAAATATATTCAACAAGAAAAATTTGCATCCAAGTTCTTCGTGTGGCCAGCAATTTGTAGCTGTGTTATGCAGTCCTCTTGTTTTGTCACTAAAAAGACCTTGACTGCCAATCTCTACATCAAAGAATGCCTCCAAAAAAGACTTTTGCCTTTTATAAAAAAACACAAATACCGATGTCTCTTTTGGCCCAATCTTGCTGCCTCTCACTATTCTAAAAAAGTTTTACAGTGGTGCAAAGATAATAATGTGAAAATTGTTCCTAAAGATGCGAATCCTCCAAATCGTCCTGAAGAGCGCAAGATTGAAGATTTTTGGGCAATAATTAAAGGAGTTCTTCGTAAGACAGATGGATTAACAAATAATATAAAGGACTTCCAAACAAAGTGAATTAATACCACCAATATGGTAAAAAAAGAAAAAAATCTGTAAAATGATGGCATCAACCCGCTATAAAGTTCGAATTCTTGCCAAGCAACCCATTAAGCTCCTTAAAATTAAGGTAAAACTCTAATTTATGTAAACACATTTAATAATAAAAAAATTGAAATAAAAGCATTTATGGTTTTAGAGAAATCTCAATTTACAGTTGACCGGATTTTTCCGTGTCCACCCAATATCAAAAAAATATGTAAAAGTCTTCTTTCCTCGAATCGGGGCAATTGGGCTTGGAACGATTGAAGTTCTGTAAAAATAATATTTTTGTTATGTGTAAAAATAATAAAAATAGTAAAAATAGTAAAAACAATTAAAAAAAAGTTTATTTAAAGTACAGGCGCTTTTTCATAATGCGAGAGTAAACAAGTTCACACACATTTATGAAAATCCAAAATATGTAAGAATCCCAGTGCTCGTTTCCCCAATTTAGAACAATTGGATCAAAGGCAATAAAATTTCTGTCAAAATTAAAAAAATAAACTTTAGTTAAATAACGAACGCTTATTTATACTGTAACAGTAAACAAATTCATATACATTTATTAAAATCTATGTTTTCCGGAAAGAAATGACTTTGTAAACAATAGAAATGCAACGTCTGAAACACTCCCAGTACTTTCTTGTGGGACATTTTCAATTTGAAAACTCGAGAGTAGTTTTTCCTTTAAATATGAAATTTAGCGGAAGAAAGTTGCCTATTGCATTGGCACAAGCTATTAGGGACTTTCACAGAGTGTGGTTTTAATGTATGACTTTTTTATAGGGGACAAATGAACGAAATGGCGGCTTTGTTTAGTTAGTTATAAAAGGTAAATTTTGTAAATGACTTTGGTAGTCAAAATTTGAGTGTTTTTTGTTGAAACAACTATTATTACAAAGATATTAACAATATAAAGTGGTTTTATACTTCATATTTATGTTACAATAACGTTGATACAAAAAAAAGGAGATAGGACTTAAATAAAGTATTATTAAATAATACTTTGTTTTAGTTCAATCTTCTTAACTTCCATAAATTGGTCGAACGGATTAATTTTATGAATATTGGAGTTCAAATATAGGTAACACCTATAATCTAAATCAGTAATACAGTATGTTATTCATAAAAGTTTATGCAAAAAAAGAAAAATTGAATTCAAACAGATTAATTTAATCTGTTATTAATTATTATTAGTTTTCTTTAATCATTCACGAGCCAAAACCTTCCGATAGATATAAATAGAATTGATATATATTAAAACTAGATATTGGTAACAACCCGAGTCTTCAAGAAACTCCTCCTTCTATTTCCTATCATCTCAAAGGTTTCTTAAAGAATAATTTTAAAATATCTTATCTTAATATAATAGACAAAATATTTTAATTTTGTTATTTTTTTCATTGTAAAAAAATTAACCATTAAAAAAAGACTAGAAGAAGGTAATACAGAAAGATACTAGAAGAATAAAATTAAAGTCTATAAAAATAAAAGTTCTCCTAAAATTTAATAATCAATTCTTATTAAAAGTGAAAAGTAAATCTTTATCAACAAAGTTATTAAAACCTAATACATTAATCAATAATAATGCGTTATAATGAAAATACCTTTTATCCAACTGCAATGTTTTATTTGATATTTTTAGTACATATTTACTATTGTGTATTAAGATTGTAAAGGCACTGGTAATTGAGCTATAGATAAAATAACTAAATTATTTTATTTTTAATAACTTGTATTCATGCATTGGTTGTTATGGCCCATATTTTACCAGTTTCCAAATGTACAATTAATATTTTTTGTTGCATGGATAGTATTTTGTGCCATTGTTTGACAATGTTGTACTTCAACCAGATTATCCTATTTATCAAACAAGAATTAGCAAAATATTTGTCTATAATGGACATCGTTTAACTTGAATGATGTGCACAATTTCAAAAAGTTCAACACAATTTCAAACTGCAAATTTTAATTTCAGTACTCTTGAGTTTCCTCGCTATAATAATACACAAACTGAATAAGTATTATGGTATTTGATGTATAATGGTATTTCAGCACATGGAAGTTATATTTCTTCAGCAATATTTACATATCTATACTATTTAATACCAGATAGTGTGGTACATTAAGCTTATGAATTTTTTCCAGTATATGCACAACAAGAATTTCGACTCAAGTTACTTTGTTTAGCCAAGAGTTTGAATTTTTCTAAACTTCATTATAATCTATATATTTAATAGGATTAGTTATGTGTATTTTCTCAATGGTAATATTTATTTCAGTTAAATTTCTTTGTATATGTTGCTGAATATCATTGCAAATAAGTTGAAAGGATAGAAAATTGTTTTTTTTGCTTGAACATTTCTTGTTATTATTTATATAACAATTTTAATAAAATAATGTTTTTAGTAGATTTTGTAGCAGTATAATTTTTTTTCATTACGAAAATTACTTCTCACAGTAAACTTTTTGTGATCTGAAGAAGTTAGTTATATGTTTAGTTTTCTTAAATATAATAACAATGCATTTTTATAAAGAAAAAGCTTCAAAAAGAAGGCATTTTTATAAAGGGATAGTAGAGATAGTGATGTAGATTTTACACGTGAAAAAAAAACATTGTGACAATGCAGTTCAAAAGTTTGTTTCATTCATTTTTGACATGATATTTTATTTTTATAACATCTCCCTGGAATTTCTAATTTTCTAGGTTTATGACAATAACTGTTTTGTGTTCATTTTTTTAAAAGTAAGGCGTACTGATATATATTTGATTTGGTAAGACAGAGTCATAGAAAATAAGCTATTTACTTTGACAATATCATTTTTGAACTCACATATTTTTTTCATTGCTTTATGAAAGTTTTTTATAAATAATAACAATAAAAGGACATATTAACATTTTTTGAAACCAATAATTCAAAAATAACATTATTGATACCAGTAATTCAAAATAAAATATCGATGGAATCTTATTTTTAAATAAAACTACAGCAGGAAGAATTTTTTTCCATAAGATTTTTATAACTAACAAGCAACGTAAACATCAGGTGAACTAAAATCCGCTTTAAAAGTTGCAGTTTTTCTGGCTGTCCTAAACTGCCTTCTCTTATAATCAAAGTATGATTTTTAAAAATAGATGAAGTTATAGAATGATACATTGTCTTCTTTGAATAAAGAGATAGTTGAAGGCGGGATGCTTGTAGAATCCAAAAAACTTCGACTGAAAAACGTCATTGTGCCTTTTATTTTAGTTTTTATGCCTGGAAAGGATACTGTTTAAATTTATATATTCTGATTAGCATCTCGTGTAAGGTGCAATTTGTAGATGAGCAATGGTCTAAAAATCATTTTATAAAGTTGCTTTTTATTTAAAATTATCCATTGTATCTTCTTTATTGAAAAAAACATTCTCTTAACAACTGAGATTGGTTTTGTTTATGTACATTTATCCCCTGTAAAGATGGCGTCGAAATCTCATATGCCAAAACCACCCCTTATGAAAGTCTGTAATTACTGGGATTGATTCCAAGTTACCTGATTGACCGCAATGTAGATACTTCCCAATTAACCATTCCAACTGTGAAAAATACTAGGACTCATCTTGATATTCTGTATGGGTCCCATTTCGATTTTGTTAGTGGTATCCAACTGGGTCCTATCTGGGATTAGTCTGGGTTATTGAAGGGAAACCCCATATTGAACCCAGATATTATTTTTATTTACCACAGGTTTTCTCAATTTTTTAGTTTGTTTTTCGCAGATTTTTTGTATCTCGAATCTGCAAAACAATGTAACAATTTTTTTCATTAAAGAGCGTCGCATTTTTTATATAAAATTAAAAAGTAAAAGTTATTTATATTATCTATATTATATTCGCTGTCAGGGCAATAAAATGTATTAAGCAAATGAATATTTGGACTTAAATATTTTTTACGAATCAATTGAAAAAACAAATTTGAATTTCATAAATTAAAGCAACAAAAAACAAATATTATACAATGATTTGATGCAAAACTGTTCTACGATAGTAATATTCTGTCACAGTAGTTCTCTCATATCGCCACCATAATCGCATGATAAATATCTGCTTTAAAATTTATCGCTTCGCTTCTTTAGTGCTTTCATCTATTTTTACACTAATTTTATAAACTAACAATAAACATTTGAATAATATAATAATTTATACCATATATATTTACAAAGTATAAATAAAAATATTTATTGATAATATTATTTAGGGCATACCATGCAGTGTGCCATACCATGCCATATCTAACAAACACTAGGCAAACAAAAACACACGTACAAATCACAACAATATATAATAATACAACAATATATAACTCAACAATAAACAATATATAACTCAATAAAATATATATATATATATATATATATATATATATATATATATATATATATATATATATATATATATATATATATATATATATATATATATATATATATATATATATATATATATATATATATATATATATATATATATATATATATACATATATACATATATATCTACTATAGCATATTTATATGCGCAAATTTAAAGCATTTAAAAAGTTTAAGAGTATACCATGTTTTTTTTTTGTTTTTTTGTAAAATTATTTGTTAAATGAATGTCTAAATCAGGGCTGTAGAGTTGGAGTTGCAACATTTTTAGCGGAGTCGGAGTCGCTAAACAAAATTGCAACTCCGACTCAAATAATAAAACTTGCCGGTGTTAAATGTGCATGTAGTAAACATTCAATTAATCTTATGTTCATGCTAAACCTCAGAGAACGTTTCATAAATTTGTCAAAAAAAAAATTTTTAACTTGACGCGTAATATTTTTTTAAGAATTCGAAGAATTTTTGCAGTTGGAGTCGGAGTTGTGCTCAAAAAATTTCAACAACTAGAGTCGGAATCGGAGTTGTACTCATAAAATTTCAATAACTGGAGTCGGAGTTGGAATCGTTACTTTTTTTTACGACTCCATTGTTGCACCATATGGGATCCATCTTTTACCCAGTTCAAATCCCAGCCATAATTCAGTTCCAATAATCCAGTTACATCCCAGCTGGGATCCATTTGTCGTGGTTAATTGGGCAGTTTATCATTTTTATTATTAATTACTACTATTTACAAATAATTTGCATTATAAATTATTTAAATATTTTTTCATATAGAACCTTATACTACAAATTAAAATTTAAGTTATAATATTTATAATATAACTCAAATTATAAATATTATCACTTTACAAAACATAGTATTACTATGTTTTGTAAAGTTGTAATATTACTTTTAGTAAGCTTTTACTGACACTGCAATATAAAAACTTTCTATATCGTTTGTAAATGCATAATATAAATGTAAAATTTAAAATTTTCTATTAGTTGTATATTTATGTATTATGTATATGTATTATGTATATGTATATTAAGATAATATATTACTTATACTATGAGAAATATATTAATTACATTACTTACAAAATAAGTAATGTAATTAATATATTTCATAAGTATGTAAAACTTACATATTATTTATAAATACATAAACCATTTATTAAATGATTTATGTGAAAATAAATAACATGAAAAGTTTAGATATGGCAGTGTTACATAGTAAAATTTTGCTATGTTTTGTAAAAAAAAATTTGTCAAACTCATTTTACAAAACATAGCAAACTCAAAGGTTTCTCAAAAAGTCTATGAGAAAAATTAAAATTAAACACACTAAGCCATTACTGAAAGCACACTTCACCTTATAAACTATTTTTAAAAAATATCAACATTTGTCTTTTGCATAATTACAGAATATGCCTTCAGTTGGGTAAAATATACAATTTTTAAAAAATCGATTTTTTTGATTTTTTTTAGTATAGGACCACCTTAACAAAATACACGTTAACATATCTCAAACTTATTAATTTTAGTCTAAAATTTCATTTTAGACTGAAATTCAGGCTGAATTTCGGAGCTATTAATAAAGTATAATAAATAAGAGTAAGTCATCTTTCTTTTTTTTGTGTGTGAAATAGTTTTTTAAATGGATGACTAAATATTGATTTTGACATATCACGGCTGACATACGGCTTCTTGTTATTTTTGAAAATAATTACTGAGGCGGTGTTACTAAAACTTTCATAACTTTTGAAATATTTAAAATAAATACGTTCTGTAAAAAGAATACGAACACCGACTAATTGTTTTATATTTCATTTCATTGCTCTGATTTTTAAATAAATGCGCAAAATGACGAACTTGGCAGATATTCGAAATTTTAATGGTATTTTTTAGCAAAAATAATCAGAAAAATTATATTTCTGTTGACTAATGTGTAATATAAACATAGTTAGACCAATTATAAAACATATTAACATTATTTACACCGAATGCGAACTGATACAGGCATTACAATAAGCGAAATAAAAAAATCGCAAGATACTTTTTTTTTTTTTTAAAGATTTAGAACAAACAAAAAGAGTTTCGAATTATTTTTGCTCTCGGTCGTAGAATAATTTCCTGACACTAAGATCAATATTACAATATTAATACTTTTCTGTAGAGAAATAACACATTTTATATAAATATACATAACAATATAAACACTTTAAATAATTTGATGACTCGTTTTGGTGGATTGACATAAATAATTTTTTTTTAGTTAATATATTTATATATGTTCTATAGGTAGCAATTGATCTTTGCATGCAATTGATACTAGTTTTAGTTCCGTTTCATATGGAAAATACCGCCAAAGTTTGTTTCATTTACACACTAAAATTTGCCTCGCTAAAAAGGCTGCTTTAATAAATTTAATTACATAGTGAATTGGGACCTAACGCATTCAAAGTTACGTCATTGCTTTAAAAATTTTACGCAAGTACTACAAATAACTACAAATTTAACTACAAAAGTTAACAACAAATTTTGTTGCTAAACCTGCCAAGGTTAAAGACGTTTTAGCTAGAAGTACAGAAAGTAATTTTTTTAATTTTCATGTTCATAAAGGGTTGAAATTTCAATAATTTGAAGGCCATAACAAAAATTGAACGTTTTTTATATAAAACAAGTAAAAACAAAAATAATAATGCTAAAAAAAAATTAACTTAAACTATTTTTTTTATCTATGCCCTCCAAAAATCTGATAAAATAGACATTCGTTTATAAGTATGTAAAATTTCAACCATCAAGCATGAGCTTAAAATATCAAATCTTGATTGGCCCAAGACAGGTTTTTCGTAAAATACGCAAAAAACAGAAAAGTGATCCCAAATCATTAGCAAAATTTTTACAACTTTTATTTCTATTCCGTTTTATGAAAATATTTATTTAACAAGGAAAGATAGATGTTTCTTTTTTTATTATTATAACATAAAAACGTTTATAGAAAAAAAAAACTTATTTTAACTAAAAAGTTATTGAATTTTACTTTATATGCCGAAAATACTTTATATGCCGAAATTTTTAAAAAACTTTTTATGCGGAAATTGTTTTTGCTAAACTCGTGACGTAATGCCCAGTTTAACATTACGTGAAACAGCCGTGATATTTACACTTTTAGCATAGAATTAAAACTGATATGTTTCATATCAGTTTTAATTTTATACTCAAAGTATAAATATGTTAAAATCATTATTTAGTCATCCATTTAAAAAACTCACACATATTTAAAGAACTTTACATATTATGTAAAAAGTTTTTACAATAATACAATAAAAAAACCAATCCAAGTTCCTGTGTATATTTACTTTAAATCCAAGAGTATATTCAATCTAAATCAAGCCGCGTTACTGCATATGACATTTTAAAAGAGCTTTTTAATTTTATTTCAACAAAACTTTTATTAAAAACGATGCCAAAAAAACTGCTTTGATTAGAAAGTACAAGCTACCATTAAACCACGCATCCCATCTTCCAATCAGCCGGAAACCATTGACTGAAACCCCATGTCAATCCCAGTAAAAACCCAGAAATTATTTGCGGCATTATTTTTACACCATGTGGGACCGATCTGGCACACAGAACAAATCCCAGCCCAAATCCAATCCCAGTAATCCCAGCTCAATCCCAGCTGGGACCCAGTTGGGTTAATTAATTAGGTTAACTCCTTTTTAAGCAACTGTTTTTACACTACGATAATCAAACTGAATTAAATGATTATCATTTAATGACTATGACTTATATGCGTTAATTTTTCTAATTTACTTTTTGTTTTAAATTAGCCTGAAATACATCAAAACAGTTTTTTTTTGTTAATGTTTGTTTCAGTTGGCAAAAATTGCCGACTGAAACAAACAACAACAAAAAAAGAACATGGCACTAGGAGAAAATAGAAAAAGACTCGGAGTTTTTTTACCTAACGCGATTATCATTAGGAATAAAACCAAAAAAAATAAAAATTCGCATCAAGATAAACAATACCCAAATGTACACTTCAATATAAACGATGCACAAAATTACACAACAGTATAAACAAAGCATAGACGACAATATAAAACAGTATAAACCATGCATACACGACAATATAAAAAGTACACAAAAACACACAACATTATAAACAATACACAAAAATAAACGACAGTATAAACAATCCAAACAACATAAATTTATAAAACTTAAAAATTATTACTTTTATTTTCTTTTAATAACTTATTAAAATTTTTTTTTTTCGAATTTATCACGAATATTTTAACTCGTTTAGCTCTTTATTTTACTCGTTTAGCTCTGCGTTTTGTTCTTCTGTTTATTTAGTAATTGTCATCAATTTTTATTCTTTAATATTTTCATTGCTTTTAATTTATTTTTTTAATTTTTTAAATTATTTTATTTTAAACAATTTTTCTTTGTTTTTCTTTTGCTCTTTTATTTATTTTTCATCTTTTCACCGTTTTTTTTTTTTTAGCCGTAAAAAAAATTTAGCCGTTAAACAAATGCGATTTGCGATGTAATTGCAAAGTATATTTTTGGCATTTAAAATTTTTTTTTATTCTTTTTAAGATAATAAGCAAATTATTTAAAAAAAAAAACGTGGAACTTAAAAACTTTACTACAAGATAGCGGATTCAATTATATTGGGCCAACAATGAATACTTTCATAGATCGTTAATGAAAACAAAAAAATTTCAATAAGAGAGTAAAAAAAACTTTACCCAATCATCCAAATTTAACAGAATTAAAAAACAAGTTTAAACAATACTTATTATAACGTAGACAATTATTGATAAAGCGCAACCGATTAAATACGATTAACCGATTAAAGGAGAAGTATGCAACCTTGGCTTAACTAAATATATATTTTGAATTTTTTTTTTTTTTTTAAATAACTTTAATTTAGTAGCGTCAAAATTTAAGTTATTAAAATTAGAATAGAGCAGCGGTACGGATTATGCATTTTTGTCCAAGAAATTTTTCTACTGACATCCTATATCTTACGTTCTACCTAAAAGGTTACGCTTAACTTTACTTTTTACCTTTTTACTTTCTACCTTTTGACTTATTTTTTTATTTTCATTATAGTTTATTATTTTATTTTAATTTTATTTCTAATATTCTATTTTAAATAATTATTTTTATTATAATTTACTTATTTTATTATAATTTTTTTTAAAGTACATGTGCATATATAAATGTACAATATATTAATTATGTTATATTTATTCAAAAAGTCAGATTTCTTGGTATAATTAAATAAAATTTTATGCAATTTTACTTTTATTAGTTAATTTTATGTTAACTTATTTAATTTAACTTTCTTTTTTTAATCTCTTTTTTTTATGTGGTTTTACTTATAAGATATTATTAGTATTATTATTATTATTATTGTTGTTATTATTATTATTACTATTATTGTTATTATTATTTTTTATCTTATTTAGGTCATTGCGCTTTATTAGTGAATCACTATTTGAAATGACCTGTGTTTTTGTAACACCTGTAACACGAAATATAGTGTTATTGCATTGCATTGTATTTTTGTTTATAAATAAATAAAACATAGAAGAATTTAAAATAAAATAAAAAAAAAAAAAGGAAAGAAAGAAAAATAAAGTACTAACAAATAAAGATAATATTAATAACTGCAATAATCATAATATAATAAAAATAAAAATGAAATGAATAAAAAATTATTACCAATAGTAGCTAAAATAACTTTACTAAAAATTATAAGTAATGGTAAAAACAACGCTAAAAAAATTATAGTAAAATTTATAACTTTGACAGAAATTATTAAAATAAACATAAAATTTGCAAAAGTTAAGACAATAACCATAAAACTAATACTAAGATAGAATCAATATCACCATCATTATGAATAATAATAAAAAATGCTTCTAAAATAAAAATAAACTAATGATAACAGTAATAATAAAGTGTTGTTGGCCCTGCTTTCGTTTATAAATAGTATTTTTTATTCTAGTGGGTAAAAAACATATCTAATCATCTTGTAACATCTGATAGTCGCGTTAGGTAAAAAAACTTTAAGTCTTATTTCTATTTTCGCCTAGTGCCATGTTCTTTTTTTGTTGTTGTTTGTTTCAGTCGGCAATTTTTTCCGACTGAAACAAACAACAAAAAAAAAAACTGTTTTGATGTATTTCAGGCTAATTTAAAACAAAAAGTAAATTAGAAAAATTAACGCATATAAGTCATAGTCATTAAATGATAATCATCATAGCTTTTAAATGGTCTGGAAATGCGGGCCGTTGTCTATGGGTTTCGTAAAATAACTTGAACTTTATGGGACGACCGGACTGAGAGAGCATCAAATGATATTTTATGGCGCAGACTTTGACTTCGAATGAATTCGAGGCTGTTTTAGCTGCTATTGAGTTGCTATTTGTTGGAAATCAAATTTAGTTCAAATGTTACCTAATTTAATTTATGTTGACTCAAGTGAAAAAAACCCTAAACGATGTATATCGTAATGCGACTCGTCGCCTCAACGAAAAATACATAAAAAAGATTACTAATAAACAATTTAGTAAAGAATAAAAGAAAGCAAAAATTCTTCTTTTTTATATTAAGTTTCAATTTTACTCAATTCAGATTGCAGTAAAGGTAAATGCTTCAGATAAATGGTACCCTGCTATAAAGAAGAAGTCATTACAACATAGTTCCTAGTAAAATTGTAACTAAGTTATTTGAAATGCTGAAATTTTTACAGCAAAATATTTTTTGAAACAACAAGTTCTTTTTAAAATCAAAAAAATTGTTCTTTTCTATAAAGTTTTAAAGTAAAAAATCTTGTTTTTGTTCGTCTGACTCGTACCTCGTTTATCGATGATATTTTAAAGTTTAATCATGTATCCTTCTACATTAATAAACAAAAGATTCTATTATAACTTAGTGGGAATGTTTTTAGCACCTCTAATTCTACAATTAGTTTATCGTGTATGTATTCTTATTATTTATTTCTTTAACTTCTCTTTTTCTTAAAAAGTGGCATCACACTTTATATCATTACTTATCTTTGTATTGTATATATATGTATTTGTGTGTATGTGTGTATGTGTGTATATATATATATATATATATATATATATATATATATATTATATATATATATATATATATATATATATATATATATATATATATATATATATATATATATATATCCACAAAACAAAGATTGTTTTTCAATACTCTAGTGCAACCAGTCTCTTATGCATGTTTCTCCATCTGCAAGCGTTTTGTTTAATAAACAATAAGGAAATGCACAACGATTAGAGTCTTGAACAACATTATTCGGAATTTCAAAGCAAGTAATCTTAAGAAAAGAGTTCACTTGACTAGAATTGTTTATGTTGATAATCCCAATGTCAATAAAATTGACCGGGTTACCTTGGTGAGTCTGATCTGTTGTCACTGGTTCTATATGTAGAATTTTATTTTCACTTGCATCTTTTTGTAATTAGATTTTGGGTTCAACCTGTTCCTGGTTTACAATATTTAAATTTCGTTCTGGTTGTTGTTTCAAAATTGGGTTTTCTGCAATTGGAACAACTTTTTCAATGTTACCACTGTCACTCACACTTTGAGATTAGTTTGCTGGTTCAAACTGTATTTTGTGATTTTTTTAAAAACGAATATATTTTCTTTGAGTTGGTGCATGCTTCTTAGGCCAATTCTTTTCTCCGCCGCCTCTTACTTGAACCATTATCAACAAAGGCGCAGTATATCAATTTTTACAAAATGATAAGAAACAGTTCAAAACAAATTGATTTAATCTCGTTTGATGAAGCATAACAAAAAAATAAAGCTACTAAAAAGAAGAACACAAGTCATAACTCTAAAACTTATACGAGATAATTAACTTGAATCAATTTGATCAAGCGCGCCCAACGGAGGGTTAATTGCATCATTGCATGACGTAATTTTTATCATGTCGGATATAGGTTTGGAAATTTGTAATTATGAAAAAGAAATTAACTTATTAAGTTAAGTTCTTTAGATAAGTGTTTTTACTAATTTACTATTGCTCTGTTCTTTAAGAACATTGAGCACTCCATTTGTAGATTACACTAATTTATATATATATATATATATATATATATATATATATATATATATATATATATATATATATATATATATATATATATATATATATATATCAAGGCCTTCTTAAACAGGCCGCGACAGCTCATTTTCCGTAAAATTAGCGAAGGCCGACTTTTTTACGGTTAAAATTATTTTTTATCTTTGCTTTTGTAAACAAACTTCAGAAACAAATAAAGAGCTTTAGTAGGACAAAACATTTTGATTGAATTTCGAAAGCAAATATTGTAGGAATTTTTTTTACGTTTAGAAATAAGTTAATTACAATAAAAATTTAAGGAGTTTAGCTAAAAATGACTAAATCTCGTTTTTATAACTATATATTTATTTTAGCTGTTTAACACTTGTAATACAAATAATAAATTTTTTGATAAAAACAAACAAATATATTAATTTTATTTTATTAAAATTATTTTGACTTTTTTAACTCAAAGTATTTTATTTAAGTTGAAAGTTTTGCTTGTTTTATTAAACATTCCTTCCCAAAATCTTCAGAGTGTTTTTTACAATAATTGTTTAAAAAAATGTCTGCCAAAATGAAGTTTACTATTGCAGTTAATAAAAATGTCAATTAATCCTTTCTTGCACAGCAATGGTGAAACTTTATTCACAAGTGTCACTTCAAATATAAAAAAACAATAAAAAACAAAGTAGACTAAATTGTCAGAAGGTTTTCTTAGTCTTTCCCCTGTTCAAAGAACTGATCAAAGTTCCATATTTTTGAAACATATCAAAGGTGTCTGTTTCTTCCAAAATTGAATGTAATTCTGGAAGTTTGTAAGCAATAAAACCTGCAATATATAAAAGTCCTTGTTTGCATTCATTTGGCAACTAATCCTCACAATTTTCACATATTGACATAATAAACTCCACATCAAGTTCACACTTATCACAGTGGTGGTGAGCAGGAGGAAATATTGTAAAATCTGTATGCTTGTCTAGCAACTTTCTAGTTTTGTCGACTCTAAATTTTTGAATAACATTTTGCACAGTTATCAGATGTGTGCCACCTGACCCTTGCCGATATTTCCCAAACTGTTTTTCTAGTGCATCTGATTGCATATGTCCTAACAATACATAAGATACACCGCAATTCAACAAATATTTGGCACAGCTTGTTAATCTTTTAGAAGTTTTTTTGCAAAGCACTTGCAGTATCCATTGTTAACTTTTTCTCTCTTAATTTTGAATTTACGCATTTTAAATTTTCAGCAAAATACGAAATATAGTTCTCTAAGAAATCTATTTGCCAATCATTGACTGAAGTAATAGGCTTTCTTCGAATATCATTTAATCTAATATCTAGACCTTTTGCTTTACTGTTGACAATTAGCCACCACTTAACAACTGTTTCAATAAAAAGTGCAGTATCTTCACCTTCAGGAAATTTTACGCGTAATGCTGCAACTGTTTCATCACAAAAAACTTTAAGAACTAATCCAACATTTTGTCGTTCAATTGGTTTTGGTGACACAGCTTTTTGTGTTAAGGGTGACAACTTAACTATTCGACTATCTGCAGCATGAAGTTGAATTATAAATTTTTATTCTGCAAGTCGCACAGTATCGTTATCATTTAGCAATCTATATTTTAAACATTGTAATTTTTCAGTGATCCAATTATTTCGAATACATTTTAAAATATGCACAGTGTCATTTAAAAGATAGTATGCTGGAACTTTTTTTGCATTAAAATATTGAGATGTTTTTTGGTTTACTCGACAGTTATCCATTATTAACCCAAGAGGTTTTCCACCTGCAATTATGATTTGTTGATTTAATTCTTCTATCACGCTTGTTTGAAAATTTGTTGTAACTTTACAAACTGGAGAAACTTTTATAACAAGTCGTGGGCCACCAAAAAGACAAAGAAGCATTAGTGCTAAAACTGTTTTTGCTTTTTCTTGGATATTTTCTGCTTCACCATACACAATACCCATAATCAATAAACAAAATTAACACCTTAAAAAATAATTTTTTTCAATGATTTATTTTAACTAATTAAGAGTTCTACAATTATTTAAGTTTAAAAAAAAACTAAAAACAAAAATCTTGGCTTTCCAGTTGATTAGTTAAAAATAACTTACCACCAGAGACCACCAGAGTACTGTAGCCCAGGTTTTATGTACACCTCATCAGCCAAGATAAAGCAGTATTTTTGAAATTCCTGAAGTTCTTTAAATATCATCTTTAAATATTCAGTATCTTTAAATTTATTTATTTTAATTGTCATTCGTTGTAACTCTCGTACACTTGGCAAAACAAGCTTCTCAACGAGATCAAAATATACTGAACGAGATTTTGAATAAAGATGCAATGCATCAGAAATGTCTTCTAAAGAAAATGGTGTACTGTTTGTTTTATTTAATAAAGCTACTTGATGCCTAATATAACTTGCTTGCTTAGAATCTGTTTCATTATTTATAACATAACTAACAGCATTCTCCAGTTGAGAATAATATTTAATAATTCCTTTGTTTAAAAAAGACAGTTTAATTTGTAAAAGTTGGCTATATCCAGTAAAATAAATATCTCCAGAATCTTCTAAAGTTATATGTATTGAAAACTTAGGTACTGGTCCACAATGTTCATATGATGTTAAAGATATATTTTTTTCTTTTTCAACAAAATAAAATTTTTCTTCACAGTTATTTATTATTGACTTCAAATTTTTTACAATTGAATTAAATTGAATAACGTCCATTTTTTTGAAGTTTTCGAACTTATCAGGTATATTTCTTTAAGAGCATGTTAACCCAGTGACATCTTGTTTTCTAGACACTATTGGAATACAAGACACTGGTATACCTTTAAAGACTGATGGAGGATGCACTGGAACAAAACTACCACCCTTGACTTTTTTTAATTCTGCATCTTGAGGCCAGTGCTGAGCACAAATTCGCTTATAATCTGTAAACACAAAGTTTGCATTTGGAAGTTTTTTAATCCATAACTCGCGATCCTTGGATTTAAAGGGGAATCTATACATTGTGACATAAACATTATCTTTTACTTTTGAATTGTAATTTGAGGAGCAACCATAAATGCTGCGTTTATGGTTGCTAGGCATTTTACGAGTTTAACTATTACCCAGCGGGCATTTTGACGTCCTAAGAACGTCCGTAAGACGTCTTAAGTCTCGTCCGTAAGACATCCTTAGTTGGTCTCAAATGAAAGGCTTGAGGACGTCCATTCCGGACGTCCAAAAGACGTTTTTTAAAGACGTCCTAGAGACGTTTTTTGCAGACGTTCTAGAGACGTCTCTGGCTGGTCTTATATGAAAGACTTAAGGACGTCTTTTTCAGACGTCCTAGAGACGTTTGAATTTTACCAAGACATTCTTTTAAAAGTTATATAAAATGCAATGATTTACAACACCTTAGATTTGCCTTAATCTAGGCAAGGGAAGTTATAAAAGGAAATCAATGTAAATAAAGTGTAATTTGATATATTTAAAATAAATTAATAACTTTATAAAAATTAAGAATAATTTTTCAAACAAAAAAGTTAAATTTTTCAAATTAAAAACTAATAGGTACTGTAGAATATAATTGATAGTGCATTATAAATAGAAGAAAATTGCTTAAAAATGGAAAAAAAATACAACAGTTAATCAAGCCAACATTGATCGAAATCCATATTAGTCGATGTTCTCTTTATTCGGTCAGAAGAATGCCTAACTACTCTCCCAATAAGTTGGATAGCATCCATTTTGGTTAAGTTTTTATTTGACTTTAAAGCAGCTTCTAATAAAAACAACAAAACATGTTTCAATAAAATCATAAAATAAAATATATATGTTATACATACACTTGAATACATGTCATGTTCCAGAGCCTAAAAATTTTTTTTTTTTTAAAACATCATTTTTAATTTTTAATTAATCAAACACAATAAGCTAATAAGAATACCAGTGACAGCGTTACATAGACTTGTCAACTCTTAAAACTTTTTTTCTTCTTTAGACAATTCATGCTGTATTCTGACAAAATAGTGTCTGTTGGCAGTCTACATATATAAAAAAGAAGATAAATGCTCTACTGTCAATCATAAATGTTAAAACTCAAACTTTTGCTAATTATTTACAAGAGCAAAATATTTTTAATTGTATCAGCTAGATTTTTATCGCCAATTAATGATAACTGTTTTATCTAAAAAGAAACAATGTATAAGAAACATTGAAAATGTTTATGACAATTTAAAATAAATATTGTATTAATATATATCATACAAACTTTAAAGATGAAACTCATATATACAAAAGTGATGTATTGGATATCTCCATTTGCAAATTTTTTTCAAAACATTAAGTTTATCTGAACTTTTACGTTGTTTAAAACCTTCTTCTGGATTATTAGAGAACAGTGCAGTTCTATCTACTAAAATTTTTTTTCATTTCAGCAAGTTAGAATATAAATTTTTTCTGAAACTTTGAAAAATAAAATATATAAGTAAAGCCATATAAATAGTATATAAAGTAGTAAATAGTAATTCCTATATATGGTTGAGAAGAGGTAGATTTAAACTAAATAATGCAAAAAATCTCAAGTTTCATGCTTAACCTTATAAGAATATATATGTATATATATATATATATATATATATATATATATATATATATATATATATATAAATATATATATATATATATATATATATACATATATATATATATATATACATATATATATATATATATATATATATATATATATATATATATATATATATATATATATATATATATATATATATATATATATATATATATATATATATATATATGTATATATATAATGAATATGTATGCATCATATAAACATAAGATAATGTATAAATCATGTATATATAAATAATAATACATCAAATTAAATGAAACCAAACAGTAACTAGGTGTCAACATAAGTAATAATCTTAATAATTATTTATACAACCAGAGATGGAAAGATCATAAAATTGAACGAAACAACACAGGAACAACAAAATATATACAATTTATTTATTCATTTACCTATTTCTACAGCAAAGATATTACAAATCTTAGCATATATATATATATATATATATATATATATATATATATATATATATATATATGTATATATACATATATTATAATATAGATATATATACATATATTATATATAGATATTACAAATCTTAGCATATATATATATATATATATATATATATATATATATATATATATATATATATATATATATATATATATATATATATATATATATATGTATATAATGAATATGTATGCATCATATAAACATTATAATATAATGTATAAATCATGTATATATAAATAATTATACATCAAATTAAATGAAACAACACAGTAACAAGGTGTCAACATACGTAATAATCTTAATAATTATTTATACAACCCATGATGAAAAAATCATAAAATGGAATGAAACTACACAGGAACAACAAAATATATACAATTTATTTATCCATTTACCTATTTCTACAGCCAAGATATTACAAATCTTTGCATATATATATATATATATATATATATATATATATATATATATATATATATATATATATATATATATATATATATATATATATATATATATAAATTAATTTATGTATATATTAATTTATATATATACACAGACACACAAAAATATCAATACTATTCTATAAAACACAAAGTGAAAAGTCTTGGTGCAATTTTGATGTCTTTTGTTAAAATTCCCTTATTATACTTGTAACTTAGTTACTCTTTTTTTTAAATATTGTATCGATTATAGTTTATAGATCATAGAGTATAGAATATAGAAAATTAAAAAATATCTTTAAACGATAAATAACTAAACAAAATAATAGTCTTAAAATAATCAACCAAAACAAGTAGGCATATTTATATAACCGAGTTTGCGCATAATATTGTATGCGCATTAGTGATTTAGGTATAAGCATGTAGAGAGGTAGCAGCCTCATAACCTTTAGTATTAATTTTTTTACTTATTTTTAAGGTAATTAGGACGTCTTATGTAGGTCTTAGCGACGTCAATAGGACGTCTAAATATTCAAGTCCTGATATCGTCTTTATATTAACGTCACAAGGACGTCCTAACAAAGACGTCTTTACCAGACGTCTTTAGGACGTCCTAATTTGGTCTGAGACGTCGCGACCTAGTTAAGACGTCCGTAAGACGTTTGATTCACGTCTGTGCCCGCTGGGTATAGTTTAAATCAAACAACCATATATATATATATATATATATATATATATATATATATATATATATATATATAATATATATATATATATATATATATATATATATATATATATATATATATGTATATATATATATATATATATGTATATATATATATATATATATATATATATATATATATATATATATATATATATATATATATATATATATATATATATATATATATATATATATATATATATATATATATATATATATATATATATATATATCTATATATGTATATATATATATATATATATGTATATATATATATATATATATATATATATATATATATATATATATATATATATATATATATATATGTATATATATATATATGTATATATATATATATATATATATATATATATATATATATATATATATATTCATATGTTTTAACGTTTATAAAAAGGAAGTTAGACATTTTATTAACTTATGTTTCTGTAGATGGTTTTCTTAATCGTATTGTGGCCTGTTCTTTTGTTGGACGTAATTGTACCTATCAACTGGATGGTTTTTTCAGAAGTATAGATTTTCCGCTTGCCAACATTCCCAACAGTTTTTTTAATCAAGGTAATTTGTTAATTTGGTTATTATTAAAATTGTTTTTTTTATATCTTTAACTTAAGTAAAAAATAATATATATCTTTAACTTAAGTAAAAAAGCAGAATAAATAAAAAAAAGAGCTATTAAAAGTTATTTGTTGTTTACAGTTGCAAAAATAATAGATATTTGGTGTTTAGTCTAAAAGTATAAACTTTTTTTACAAATTGTTTTTACTTAAAATAATTTTAATTTAATAAACTTTTTATTATGTAACTTGGTACAATAATAAGTAATGTAGATAAGAAAAGGCAAATAAAATAAGTTATATGCAAAATCAAAGAAAAGCAACTAAAGATGTAAATATGTCAATCTTAAATGAAAAAAACATAAGACAACTATTTCGAAATTGTTCTGTAAAATTAAATTTTTTTTTTACATAACTAATTTAATGCATTAAATTTATAATTTCTTTTCAAATAAATAGCATTAAGGGTTGAATTAAGCGATCGCGAAATAAAAAGTTCTGAAAAATATCTGGTCTTGAGTAAAAAAAGTAATAAGACTCTAGTAAACAACTGCATTATAAAAGTAATAAAACTATAAGAGTGTTATTACCTTTATAACGCACTTTTAATTTTTATAATTCATTCTTTGTTCAAACAACATAAGTAATCCTAAATTTTAATTGAAGTAGAAAAGCATTTAGAAAAATGGAGTGGATATTCAAATAACAATTAAAACTTATTAAGGAACTTAAACAGCCCGGTGGGAAATAAGCTAGCGACTTGCGAGCAACTCGCTAGCTTTATAGCTAGCGAGTTAATCGATTTTTGTTTTCTTATTTTATTTTTTTCTAATGTCTTTAACATTTTTAAAAATTTGATTTTTAGTGTTGAGTCTGTTATAATTATGAGAATAATTAAAATCTAAACATTGCGATATTGTAGCAATGTGTCACTAGCTACATATCGTAGCTTTGTAACTAGTTACAAAATATCTACAAATCTATAGCCGGTTGGTCGCTACATATAAAAATTTTGTAGACAGCGATTTTATTACTATTTGACTTTAGCCAGTATATTTTTAGCTTATTATTCTAACTGTCCTCTCAGCCAAATCGCTGTCTTTATCTTTTAAAATATCGATAGCTTTTCGCTAACTTAAAAAAGCTAGTGATCCTTGTGGCCATATCGCTGTCTTACTCGCTACGATTATAGCTAGCCGATTTTCCACCGGAACATTTATAAAAACGTTTACATTATGAAAAACGTTACTAATGGTCCGTTTAAACGTTTTTAATTAAATAACGTTTTTCTTAATGCTAAACTATTTACAAAGTACGATTTTATAAAGTCGTTAAGTTCTCCACTAGGCAATTAGCTGGCGGAGAATAAACCACAAAACCTTAAGCGTATTTTTAGAAATTCCTGAAGTTTTTGATAATAATTGAATTCCCACTACGTTTTTTCTAAATGCTTTTTTGATTAAAGTTTGAAATTACTAATGTTGTTTGTCAAAGAATGATCTTTAAAAGTAATAAGTGCTTTATAAAAGTAATAACACTATTATAGTTTTATTACTTTTATAATGCAGTTAGTGACTCGACTTACTTTTGTAATCGTAAGTTTATTGTTTTGTTTTTTATAACTTTCTCGCTAACAAACTTATAAAAATTTGCTCCTTGAAGACAAAGTACACAGCTTTGCATAAACAAAAATTTTAAAGACCAGATATTTTTTTCAGAGTTTGCAAATCGCAATAGCTTAATTCAACCCTTGACCACAACTTCTAAAATCAAATAACTAGAAAAATTATAATAAATAAATAAAAAACTTTAAATTTAAATAAGGGACACAAACACCTTATGGTATTTTATTTTTTTTAATTTTTCAAATCAAAAAGTATTAATCATGATTATTAGAACACATAATAGAATTGATTTAACACATCGTACCTATTTATTTGTTATTTTCACAGCCATTATATAATATTGAATTCTATCCAAATAATCCAAATGAATGCTTGCATATTCAAATGCAAATTCAAATGCGTTCCATTTAGTTTAATTAAACTATAAAGTATAAAAAATATAATGTACCTAAAAAAGTATACTGTAAATAGTACAGCAAATTTTTTGTGACCAGGTGACCCGGGTTGATTTTTGACTGAGGCCAGGGCCATTTTTGATAAAATAAAGCCGGGCGGGGTTTGTGACTGGGGCTGCATAAATAATTATACATTCAAAAGTATCTTTTTTTTATTTGAAATTCATTTTATATTTTGTATATATATGCATATATAAACATCATCATGATCAACATAATCATAATTATGATCATCATAATCATAATCATGATCATCATAATCATAATTACCATCATGATCATGATCATCATGATCATCATGATGATGATCATCATCATCATCATCATCATCATCATCATCATCATCATCATCATCATCATCATCATCATCATCATCATTATTATCATTATCATCATCATCATCAGGCTTTAGCCTTCTTTTATGCTGTTTCTCTAATATAAACAATTTACAGCATTTTTCTTCCTTAACTAAATTCCCTTTATTCAATATATAAGGCACTCTCTTCAAGTTTTCTTTCTACCACTACTTTTTTCTCATGAGGCTGCTACCTCTCTACATGCTTATACCTAAATCACTTTATTCTTCTCTAACATTTGTTGTCTAATAAAACATTTTTTTCTAATCTAAGACTGTACCTCCTTTTTTAATCTGCCTAAGACTATAGCTCCTTTTTTTCTTGTCGTGTTAGAGTCATGCATCTGATCATTTTCTTTTTCTGCAAATACTACACCATAAAAATAGTAAAGTTTATATAAATATTGCTTGCCAGCATCTAAATAAATAGCAAACATATACGTTTATACTCTAAATATGTATGCATAAAGCGCATCTTGGAAGCTTTTATTTGAATATTTTATTGGAATAAAAGCTTCTAAGATGCGTTTTATGCATACATATTATGCATGCGCTTTATGCATACATATTATTTATTTAATTTCTTCTGGAAGCTTACAAGCTTTTATTACTTCTGGAGTAAATGCTTGAAAGCTTTTATTCCTTCTCTTCAATATTAAGTCAAGCCTCATTCTACTCCACATTTTTTACCATCTTGAACTGTTGCTTTATTAAACAGTAATCATTTTTTTCATCTTTTTTATAAGAGCATCTCTTTTATAAACAAATATCTTTTTATTATTCCAAGAAGCCAATGTAAAAATGTCCTGTCTGATGTTAAGCTCTATTACTCACAGTTTACTAAATCTTGTTTCTTATCTCAGATGTTATTTTGAAGACTTACCAAAAGATGACTTTTGGTAAGTCTTCAACAGTGTCAATAACTAAAGTAAGCTAAAGTCTGATCTTTTTACTTCTCCCCAGAATAAGGGAGAGTTTTTTGCAAAGAAATCTTACACTAATTTAACTCTTGTATCTAATGGCCATACACCTGCCTGTTAAACAAATTGTACCAATAAACATCAAAATCACTTGGACTTATAATGCTAAAGTTAATTCTTAATTAAACAATAATAAAGTTTGTTCTCCAGACAATATTTCCATTGTAGTCATAAAAAAGTGTTCTCTAGAATTCTCTTCAATTTTTGTGCTAAATAAGTTGTTCCAATTTTTCAAAACTCTAGAAAACACTTTGACCTCTCTAACTATCCTATGATTAGTCTTCACTCTGTTATTAGTTTCTTTATATGAAATTTTTCCGATTATTAAGTTATTTGTTTCTAACTGCAGTATTAAAGTCTCACTGCAGTATTAAAATCTCAAATTTTTGAAGGCCTACATTCTTCTTTATTTCAAGTAACATTAAGGGTACAACAAAGTTCTATTTTTGCTCCTGTATGTTTCTTATCTGCAAAAACAATCTTCATAAGAATTTTACATCTAAAGTGCCTCTATCTGCTAACAACTCAACTTTATACTCTTGTCTTCACAAAAAATCTTTACTTTTTGATTGCTTAGAACAAGCAGCCAGTTTTTCATCTGATTACTCTTCTGTATCAGCCTAAGGCTTGCAATGGCTTGTGTATTTAAATTGTGGACATAAAATCCAAAAATTTTTTAGGCAACGAAACTTATTTATGTACTGCAAAAAAATATTGCAATATTGTTAGCTCTCAGACAAAGTCTAAAAGCACATTGTGAATGTAATTAGACCTGCTTTATCTGCCAAGCTTGAACCACTCTCCCATTGTTGTAAGGTGGCATTTTGTTCTTTTCTCTACAAATACTATCATGGTCAATGCTCAAACGAGCTATCATCTCTATAACGATAAACTAAAACTCATTATTACTTGGCTTCTTATTCAACAAGTTTCATCCTTTTACTGTATCTGTCCCTTCATGGTTTAAAAACTTTTATCAGTCCAGTTTTTTTCCTTCTTTATCAAAAAATCTTCCC
>NC_061167.1:46296344-46301344 GCF_022113875.1 Hydra vulgaris | reverse complement strand
TCAGTTAAAATAATGCTGACTCAGCATTTTGTGATTATCTGAACTGACGTCAAAGCAACTTTGACATATAGTATCGTCATAATGGCTTGGGGAAATATCCTAAAATTTGTTACCCCAATAGATTTTTACTTGCAGATTCTAAAAAAGAGCATCCTCAAGACTTTATCTCAGAAAATGTCTCATTTATCCAATTTTGTTCAAAATTATTGACTTGTAAATTCATGATTTTTGGAGGTAAAATTAAGACTGTGGCCCAAAATCTCAAATAAAAAGTTTAATTGTATATCATTATTTTATCTTAGGTCTACTGAAAAAAATTAAATTCATCAATGGTCTCTCTAATACTTGATCAAAATTTGCTTTAAAAAGTTGTGCCTCTTTAGAAAAATTTAAATTTTGTAACAAAAGCAATTGAAATGTTTTTTTAAAACATTTATTTGAAGAAAACATCAAATAGTGTTATTTATTGACTAGTTTAGAACTTTTATAGTCATAGGCCAAGGAAGGCCCAGAGGGCCTCTGACATACGCTGCTCCTCCTCCCCCTCTAATCTTTCTGGACTTTTTATTTATTCATTTGTTTTTTATGCATTAAATTATATAATAATAAATAATTATTAAAGTTCAATTTAAATGCATAATTTTTTTTTTAGTTTGAGAAACAATTTTTTTTTTTCATAATTTACTATTTATTTTAAATTAAGCACTCAAAACTAAGATCTTTTCACAATTTTAAAAATTATAAATAGTAAAATTAAAAATATTGAAATGTTTTTAACATTGTAACAATAATAAAACAAAATAACAATAATATTTTTTTTTTCTAAACAATCAATATCTTTATACCATATTTAGTAGATTAATACTAATAGTCATTAACATAATAAGGTGGACAGTGAGATTTATTTTAACACTCCTCCTTCTCAGCCTTCCATCCAATTTTCTTTTTTTCTTTTTTTGAAAAACAGATAAAAAGAAAAACAATTTCTAAATGATAAATAGGTAAATAAAATTACAACAAAATCATTTTGAATTTATTTAATTTTTTTTTGTAACTAACTGCTTTTATTCTCCAAATCTGTATCAAATATGTTGTACGTATGACCTGATACTGTTGTGGGTGTAGAAATCAGGCATATAACTTCAGAATTGAGCACCCAACACTCGTCATTTCTAATTGGCTAAAAGATATTTTTACCTGGTCGATGTGGATGCATGAATCTGACTTTTATATCAAGCTCACATCTTCAGCAATCCCTACCCACCAAAATCCGTCATAAAAACATGCAATATAATCCATTTTTTTAATGTTTAATGAAATCTTTCTATTATGTTTGCTTTTTGGAGTGATATCAAATATTTCAATACATGTATCAATACTTGTTTTTTTATAATTTTTAGTGAAGCAATTGGAATAAAACGATGATACGTCTATGTGCCAGAAACTGCTCTTCCACCTAAGTATCTTTTTTCTAATTGTGCTTGTGTTTGATCAATTTTATCTTTCGAAAATAATTCAAAACAAATTCCATTTATCTTTAATTTACAAAAGTAATACATTAAATTAACATCTAAAATCTGCCTAGTAGTTATTTGTTTTAGACTTTCTTGATATACTACTCTTTTAACAGTCCCACTAATACCATCACAGGGGGATTTATCATGACTGGTAGCAATAAAATACCCATTTAGCATTTAAATCAAAGTCTTCAATGTGATGACAAAGATTGATAATGTTTTTAAAATTTTTACATTGTGCTGCACATCCATCGGAAAAGTATTTCACACTTGATACATCAGGTAGATTTTTTTTTGGTATATCTAATTATATATTGTTATAATTAATTGGTGCCACTCATTTTGATCATGAGTGACACTAATGTCATCATATTATTTGTATTATTATAGGTAATATTATTATTTTTAATTATTATTGTTATAATTATTCGGTGTCACTCCTTTGATCAGGCTTCTGTTTGAGTGACACCTTCTTTTTAAAATATTTAATTATATTTATTCTTATTATTTATATTTTATTATAATTATAATGTTTGTATCATTATAGATAATTTTATTATTTCTTAATTACTACTGTTATAATTATTTGGTGTCACTCCTTTGATCAGGTCTCTGTTTGAGTGACACCTTCCTTTTCAAATAATTATTTATATTTGTTCTTATTAGTTATATTTTATTATAATTATATTGTTTGTGTTATTATAGATAGTATTATTATTATTATTTTTATTATTATTACTATTATTGTTATTATATGAGTATATGTAAATTTTGAAAAAGAAAATAAATATCTTGTTGTTGTTGTTGTTGTTGTTATACCTTCGTGAGTCTTGTAAATAAATCCTGTGTCATGATCAACATCTTCTGAAAGGTAACGAAAAGATTTGTGTTTAAGAACTTTTTTCTGTAAAAAATAAAGTACAATTGTAAAAAGTGAATTTTGACTCCACTAATAACTTTGAACCTCATCCTGAACAACATATAGGCAATTTTCAGGAAAATCTAAAAATAGGCATTCGTTTTGGTTAAGATTTGCTTTACAGTTTTTCAAGTATCTACTTTGTGTTTTCGCAATATATGAATGAGTGGAAGGTTGTAAATGCTGTCACACAATAAATCATTAAAATCATCTTGTGGCAATGATTGTAATAGTAGTGTTGTACAACCGGTATTTGTTATATTATTATATTGTCTGTATATATTATTTATTTATAACTTTTGCATTGAAGATTTAAGCCATTGCTTAAATGCTAAATCTTTTTCGAGCTCATGGTCCATAAACTCCTGCACTAAAAATTTTGTATTTTGGTGATGTATACACACATTATGAATACCTGATGTTTTAGTTGTAATACATCATTTAGGTTTAAGAGTACAAAACTTTGACAAACTGACTTTGACGTTAGGGTAGTCTTTTTTAAATGCAACATGTAATTCATTAGGATTTCCGATATAGCGTTAGTAAGCATACGGTATGGTACGGGTAAAAAATTATGTAGTTTCTTTCAGGTCCTGGTGATGAAAAAACTTCAAACTGGTGATAAAAATGTGAGAGCTAGAATAACTCCAGAAATAAAACCTGATGCAACAACTCTTATAATGCTAATCGACTGGAATATATCCTATAAGCCTATTCTTACTTGTGATCTGACAACAGAAGAAGTAAAACAGATAATATTTCAACCTATGATTGTTCCAAATTGGCCTTGTCATAGACAGTCAATTGAAAGACGAGTTAAACAGGTAACAGCAAGCAAAGTTTATTCTCAAGAAAAAAAAAAATGGTTTTATAAGAGGGCAGGACTTATTAAGAGAATTGATGTCTACTAATCGGATAAAGAAAGATTTGTTTTTTGATGACAAAAAAAAAAAAAAAATGTAAATTTTATTTTGTTGAAAAATTTATAATAAAAAAAAACTATTTTTATTAAATAAAAATTAAATGATAGAAAAATGATTTTAAACGGAAACTTTTATAAAAATTTTAATAATAATAAATTAAAAAAATTAAAAATAAATAAATTTAAGCTGACAAAAAAATAGAACAACAAGCAAAAATTTGCTATTCTAGTAAGAAATTCTCCGCACATTTAAGTGAATACCAAATATCAACTTCCAGTAGCTAAATCACTCTGGATTTTTAAATCTTAGCTTTTTTAGTAAAGTTATATATAGATACAAATTTTTAGAATACATAGTTTTTAATCTGGAAAGAAGAAAAAGTATGACACGCCCTATTGGTCATAATAACAACATATAATTTTTATTGAACAACATTTTTCCTTTAAATTTGCTTGCCATATTATTTCTTCTTGATTTTCACAAGAAAGATCTTTGAATTGAACAAAAACTTGTTTTCTAGAAAATCCAAAAATTTGTTTTCTAGAAAATCCAATGTTTTGTGGCATTAAATGTTGAGACTTTTTCAAGGTCACATTTCTCCATATTAAATATGTTAATTACTTATAATATTACTTGCCAAAAAATGCAAAAATAATAAAATTCACAATTATTTTTTAAGAAAATACAAACATGTAAAGTGCAACCTTTAAAAAGAGCAAAATAAAACATTTGCTTGTGTTTGATATAATAAGAGGTAAGCGTTCACTGATTTGAAATGAAATAAAGAAAAAAAATTGTTTTTCAATTTTTAACTAAAAAAAAGATATTGTTTTTATATTGAATTTAAATAATTATTTATTTTTATATAATTTAATGCATAAAAAACAAATAAATAAAAAAAATCCAGGAAGATTAAATTGGGGGGGGGGGGGGGCAGAGTATGTCAGAGGCCCTCTGGCCCTCCCTTGGCCTATGACTATAAACGTCCTAAATTAGTCAATAAATAACACTATTTGATGTTTTCTTCAAATAAATTTTTAAAAAAACATTTCAATTGCTTTTGTTACAAATTTTAAATTTTTCTAAAGAGACACAATTTTTTAACGCAAATTTTGATCAAGTATTAGAGAGACCATTGATGAATCTAATTTTTTTCAGTAGACCTAAGATAAAATAGTGATATACAATTAAACTTTTTATTTGGGAATTTTGGCCACAGTCTTAGTTTTACCTCCAAAAATCATGAATTTACAAGTCAATATATTTGAACAAAATTGGATAAGTGAGGCATTTCCTGAAATAAAGTCTTGAGGATGCTCTTTTCAGAATCTGCAAGTAAAAATCTATTGGGGTACCAAATTTTAGGAAATTTCCCAAGCCATTATGACGATACTATATGTTAAAGTTGCTTTGTAGTTGGTTCAGTTAATCACTAAAATGCCGAGTCAGCATTATTTCTGATGAAATATGATGAAATCCCTGGAACCCATGTATATTTTTAACTAAAATTTTTGCAGTAATTATTTTTTTAATATGGAATGCAAGTGAGGTAGAAATAAGCAAATTCTGAGACATAAGGGTATTCAAAATGTTTTTTGTTTTTTTTCATATGGAATTACCCTAATGTAAATAACCACTGCA
>NC_061167.1:46228844-46293844 GCF_022113875.1 Hydra vulgaris | reverse complement strand
TCATGTTTGCCTCTTTTCTAATTGAATCATAATTGAATTATTTTTACTATTTAAACTTGTTTAAAATTTAAAGTATTGGAAGTCCTGTGTTTTATATGTATATATGTTACATATGAAAGCTCAATCTAGTTTTCTCAACTTTTTAAAGTTGATTAAGGTGCCCCAAGAAGTCCTTATGGTCTTATCACAAAGCACCGCAAAAGAGCATTTAATAGGAAGTTTACGCCTCCTTCCCAACCAATGTCGCAAAACTTGCCCAGAGGTGGAATTTGAAGTACGGGTCTTACATTTCTGAGGCAAGTGCACTACCGCTGCGCCACGGCTGCTTATTTAATTAAAAATTATACTAAATTAAGTAGCATAATTATGTGAATCACATTATTTAAATTCTTTTGTTTTTTAAATAAAAATTGAAATTGTTTATAAAACATAATTGAAATTTTGGAGAGTCAGTGTTAACTTCTTTATTTATAATACTCTTTTTACAAACTTTTAGCATTAGGTGTATCAGACTTTCCATTTTACAACCTAACTAATAGCTCATTCACTTATAAATGGAATGTATTGAACAAAAGATATACTCTCACTAAAGATAATTTTTATGTAAGTTAATTTAATATAATTTTTTAGAAAAATTATCATAATTCATAGTTTATTGTTGAGCCATGTAAAATTTTATTTTAATCATCATTAACTTTTTATTATCATATTAATCTTAAAAGAATCATGATCATCTTAATAGTCATCATGATCATTTTAAAAATCCTTTTGATCATCATGAATCTTTTCAGAATTTTCTTATGGTAACAATCATCATAAATATAATTATCTTCATCATCATCGATATTACCATCATCATTATTATAATCAAAATCATGATTGTCATCTTCATCATATTCACATCATCATTTTCATTTAGATTTAGAGAAAGAGCAGTAAGTATTTGAACATTTAACATATACCCTTAATATAGAGAATATTTATATTTTGGGTATTATTGGTAAAATCACTTTTAGTTGACAATTACTGGTTTTGGTGGACTTATCATATTAAATAGTCTCTGCATTTATCAAGGTAAATTTTTCTTCATAGATTTAAAATTTATAATAAAAATAAAATTTGCAATCTTTGTAACTTATTTTCTTTTTTTAAACCTATACAGAAAAAACTTTTTTTTATTGTTAACAAAAAAATTAATTTAATTAACACCACTGAAAATCTCCCTTGCAATTGCAAGCAAAAAGAAATCTGCCCACTGAATAAAAATTGTAGAGCGACAAATATCATTTACAAATGTATAACATCTTCGCCAAACACTCCCAGCAAAGCATACATTGGTTTATCAGGAGTGTGGAAAAAGAGGTATGCAAACCAAAAGCAATCATTTTCAATTAAGAAACTTTCAAATGCAACCACTCTCTCAAAACATATATGGGAAACTAAAGAAAAACTGAAAGAAACACCAGAATTAACTTGGTTTATCCTAAAAAAAGCCCCCGCCTACAACAATGAAAAAAAAAATGTTTACTATGCTTATATGAAAAACTGATTATTTTGCTTTATAAAATTGCTGAAGAGCTACTCAATAAAAAAACAGAGTTAATCTCCAAGTGTTGTCACGAAAATAAATTTCTATTGAGCAACCACAAACCTGAAGATTAGACGCGGTCGTAAAACGCGGAAGATATACACGCGGTCGTAACAATAAAAAAAAGTTTTTTCCGTATAGGTTTTTTCTGTATAATTTCAATTGTATATAATTTTTTAAACAAACAAACTATATTTGTATTTCCCCTGATGATTGCAACAGCATGAAACTTAAAGTTGTGAAAATCACGTAGTTTTATTTTCTACTATATATATATTATAGCTCTGACTTAATTTATGGAGCACTTTCTTAATAGTATATGCACAAAATAGCATCACTATATATTATATATATATATATATATATATATATATATATATATATATATATATATATATAATATATATATATATATATATAAATATATATATATATATATATATATATATATATATATATATATATATATATATATATTATATATATATATATGTATAAATATATATATATATATATATATATATATATATATATGTATGTATATATATATATATATAAATATATATATATATATTATATATATATATATATAAATATATAAATATAAATATAATATATATATATATATATACGAATATATATATATATATATAAATATATAATATATATATATATATATATATATATATATATATATATATATATATATATATATATGTATGTATATATATATTTTTATATATATATATATATATATATATTATTATTATTTTATAAACATCAGTAATTACGATTTTCTCTCAATACTAAATTTATTTTTTATTTTTTATTTTTTTAAAGAAATTTTCGCTGGATTGTTGTGACCAGCGTCTTCAGTCTTCAGAGTTGAAGCTGAAGACGCTGGGTCACAACAATTCAGCGAAAATTTTTTTAAAAAAATAAAAAATAAATTTAGTATTGAGAGAAAATCGTAATTTTTTCCAATATAATTCATATTAGTAATTCAACATAATTCAGAACACAACAATTTATTGTCAGCATCACTGATGATGTGAGGAAAACTGATGAGTAATACAATTGTCATATATGTAGTATGTTGCACGCATAACTTTATTGAACTTTATATGAACCATGGGCTATATTATTCGGTTTTGCGTTGATATTTGCATTAGTTTATTACTGCGTGATGGCAAATTATAGATTATGTAATAGTTTATAGCAGATAATAAACATGAAAGTGTCCTAGGATTGACACATATTAGCGCTGTTGTGGTATTATGTTGTTATTACATGCATTAAATTAATAATTTACATACTCTCATACATGATGTCTTCATTCAAAATATATATATATATATATATATATATATATATATATATATATATATATATATATATATAATATATATATATAAATATATATATATATATATATATATATTATATATATATATATATATATATATATATATATATATATATATATATATATATATATATGTATATATGTATATATAATAAAAATTCAAATTGATTACTTTATCTAAAGGTAACTTGATTGCTTTTTCTAAAGATTTAGTTAAGTGATTGGTCCTAAAAATGTTAATGAGTCTTGCTTTAAACAGTTGAATTTTTTTTTAGTCTGTTCAACTGGTTTTGAGTTCAATTATTTATCTGATCAATGTGAAGGTATGTTATGTATTTGTGATTCCTATGCAGATGTTTTTTTTTTCAATGCAATTTCATGCATTTCAGTTTCATATGACAAATGGGGACACAACAGACAAAATAATGCTTTTTTATTTGATTATATATTTGGTAATTTTATAAAAATCTTTCTTAATTTATTAGTTCTCAAACAAAAAAAAAACAAGGAAAAATTAACATCTTAGGAAAACAAGAACAGCATATCTAAGGTACTACCTCAAATATGATGTGTTTTGAAGTCTATTATTTTTGCTTAGATTACAGTGTATTGCTGCTGTCTTTCTAAACATAAAATGTTAAATAAACACATTTTTACTCTCTAAAATATTTGTTTTTGCGATGCCACTGGCTGGCATCGCAAAGCTGGCATATTTTTATTAATAGAAGAAACACAGAATTAAGTTGTGCTTTCTGTTACCTGTTGTGTTTCTGAACATATTTAAGGAGAGATTTGAAGAAATATATTGCGCTTAAGCTCTTTTGTTTTCAAAAAATGCCTTTTTATTTTGTGTGCATTCTAATTGGTTTATTTTTTCAAAAAATCTTGCAGCTCATTGTATTACTTTATTTACAAATATTTGGTGATTTTATTATCTATGAGTTTCAAGTTTTAGCTTAATGCTATGGGGTAGAAGTTATAAATAGGCTGAAATATTTCTTTTTGGTAGTTTATTCAAGCGATTAAAAAGAGATTATGAAAGTAAATTGCTATGAGTGCAAACTAATGTATAAACTTGGAATTCAAGTTTTTTCTGTTTATAGAAAGTTAAAATATGAGCTTTTTAGCCATTTATTGAATTCTTTTGTAAACAAGGAGACTTCTTACCTTCAAATAAAAGAGACATTTTTGCAATGAAAATACTTAACACGTTTGTTTTTACTGTTTTTGTGACGCTGCCCTGATGCGTTTTATATACTTTAGTGTTAGTTTTGTTTTCTTTGATACTTTTGGGTTGATAGCTGGGCTATAAAAAAATTCATAATACTTTATATGTTTTAAATTTATGAATACATTTACTGTTTATTAAATACTGACATATGTTTATATATTTTTTAAACTACTATTGGTTGCTTGCAATCTTGTTGAAAGTAACTTGTTTTAAGTTACTTTCAACAAGATTGCAAGCAACCACTTAAAAGTTATGCGTTACTAGGAAAGAAGGTAAAGACTAAGGGAATGATTATCTAAATTAAAAAATTGTAGGTTGTATGAAACAGGAAAAAATGAAGATGGGTGAGAGTTGTTAGGTTTTGGTGGTGTGCAAAGATATACTAAAAGGACACTTAGAGCTGATTATTTCAAGAAAATAGGTATTTTATGCCGAGGCAGAACATGTTTCTTAATATTATTTTACTATTTCCCCATCCAATGCCTGGATGGAAAACCTATCCAATGCCTGGATGAAAAACCCATCCAATGCCTGGATGAAAAACCCATCCAATACCTGGATGGGCTTGACGCAACTTGCTTAATAAGAAGCTGAGGGAGAATGAGTTTTGGTTGATCAAATTAGAAATGAGGGTTTTTCATTTGTCAATATAGGACTGTCAACAATATTGCAATAGTTTTTTGCAATAAACTGAGTTTTGTTGTACCTAAAATCTACAAACAACTGCAAGCCCCAAGCTGTCACAGAGATCAAATTAAAAATCCTCTGCTTGTTCTAAGCAATCAAAAAGTAAAGAATTTTTTTTAAAACAAGAGTATAAAGTTAATTCATCTGCAAATAGGGGCATTTAAGATGTTAGATTTTTAGGAAGATTGTTGTTATAGATAAGAAACAATGCAGGAACAAAAATAAAACCTTGCAGTACCCTTGAAAAAGAAGAAATACTAGAAATGAAGATAAGTGTTTACCATCAAGAATAATTTTAATACTGCAGTTAGAAAGAAATGATTTAATATCTCAAAACCTTCATATAAAGAAACTACAAAAAGAGACTAAGCATAAAATATTCAAAAATTAGAACTACTAATTTAGCACTTATTAATAGTTTAGCAAAATTTAAAGAGAGTTTTGGAGAACATTGAGAAATGAGTAAAAACTTTTTAAGACTATGATTGAAATTTTGTCTGAACCACAGGCTCTAGAAGAATTAAATTGAGTAATAACTTTAGCATTAGAAGTGATTTGGATGTGTATCAATCAGTTAATCTGTTTAACTGGAATGGCAGGAAGAGTATGGTCATTAGATTCAGGAGTCAAATTAGAGGAAAAGTTCTTTGCAAATAATTCTGCTTTATTCTGGAAGGAAATAAAAAGATCAGACCCATGAGATTAAATGTTAAGCTTAATTTAGTTAATGACACTGTTGAAGACTTACCAAAAGTCTCTAGAACCTAACATCTGAGATAAGAAACAAGATTTAGTAAACTGAGAATATCAGAGCTTAACATTAGACAGGGCATTTTTACATTGCATAAAAGAGATGTTCTCGTAAAAAAGATGAAAAAAGTGATAAGGGTTTACTAAAGCAACTGCTCAAAGTAAAAAACGTAGAGTAAAAATGTTATAATCCAAACCTGCTTGGATTTAGTAGGTTAGTTAAAATGCATGTTTATGCACTCATAATATGGATATATGGATATAAATATATATGTTTGCTATTTATGTAGATGCTGGCATATAATACCCCTACATATTTATATAAACTTATTTATATAAAATTAGTTGAATCGTGTAGCATTTGCAAAAAAAAAAAAAAAAAAGATTGTAAGCAGACAGATGTCTTGGCTCTAACAAGACTAAAAATGAAGCCATAATCTTAAACAGAGATTAAAAAAATGTTGAATCGAACAGTGTATGTCAGAGAAGATTAAAATGGTTTGGATATCAGCGTATATAGTTATTGCAGCTTCAGGAGATAATGATGGAGATAATGGTAGTGGAAGAAGTAAGAATATTCAATCAAAAGGTATTAAATATTGTATGAATGAGCTTTAGTTAAGAAAAAATGCTCAATGTTTATATTAGAGAAACGGGAAGGCTTAAGCTTGATGATGATGATGATGATGATGATGATGATGATGATGATGATGATGATGATGATGGTTGTGATGATGTTTGTGATGATGATGATGATGATGATGATGATGGTGATGATGATGATGATGATGATGATGATGATGATGATGATGATGATGGTTGTGATGATGATGATGATGATGATGATGATGATGGTTGTGAAGATGATGATGATGATGATAATGATGATGATGATGATGGTTGTGACGATGGTAATGATGATGATGATGATGATGATGATGATGATGATGATGATAATGATGATGATGGTAATGATGATGGTGATGATGATAATGATGATTATGATCATCTTGTTGATCATGATGATGTTTTATATAAAAAGTATGCAGATAAAGTATTTCATACATGCATATAAAATATAACCTGACTTTTGAATTAAAAAAATACTTTAGGATGTATCAATTTTTATGCAGCCCTGGTCACAAACCTGGCCCGGGCTATTTTTTATCAAATCCAGCCCCAATCCCACTAAATTGGCCTAAAAACCTTTTTAAGTTCTACAAATGCTAACCGTAAATCTTTTTTCTTTTCTTAAAATCTTTTTGAACACACTGTGCAATAAATATTTTGACTGTTGTTTCTTTCCCTGGCCTAAAATCAAATTGCATGATATTGATAAATACACTAGTTTTTTTTTTCTTTTTTTTTGTCAATAGTTTTTTTAAAAATCTAACTTAACTGATCAAGCTGTTTAATTTTTGTATGACCACATAATATTTCGTCTTCACCACCTTTTTAAATCTTTACCATCTAATTTTTCATTTAATGTGGAATTTCAAAATAGACATTAACTATATAATCAGCTGGTTATCATTTGTTTCTTAATTTACTGTTTATACTTTGCATATATGTTTTATTATAAGTTTTTTTCTCTGCAGACATTGATGAGTGTAATACCTTCAAACCTCCATGCAGTTGGAGTAATGGCAAATGTTATAATACAATTGGAAGTTATTTCTGTTCGTGTAATACAGGATGGGTATTGGGGGAGGATAATGCAACCTGTGCTTGTGAGTTGTAATTTTTTATTTATTTATAAAATTTCTTATTTTGCAGTCTTTTTTAATTTTGTTGTTATTTTTACTAGTAGTGGTCCTTTAACTTCAAAATGCTTATTCATTTTTTTTTATACATATTTATTAATTTTCATAACAGTATAAAACAAGAAAATATTTTTTAAAATAAATATTTTTTATTCTTGACTTGATTTGTATTTTACTATTACATTTTCTAAAAATGTAATAGCAAATTCTAGTATCTAAGAAAAAAAAATTATTTTTACTTTTAGATTTTGCAGAGAAATACTTTCAGACAAAAATACACATAATAAAACAAAAATAATGATTATAAAAATGACTTAAGTATTAAGTTTATTGTATTATAAAAAAATTTGTTTATTATTTTTTTTCAATATGTTTACCATAAAAAAAACTTAAAAAAAGGCTGTTTACACAGCTTTTATTGTTTTGTTTCCTCTTTTGTTTATTTTTAAAATATTTTTTTTTGCAAGAACTGTTAGATAGGAAAATAAAAACATTAGTTTATCACTTAGTAAACACACAAATTTGACAATATTCAAGCTTCACTGGAATTTACTCATACTGGAATTTACATAAAATTATTAAATAATAAAATACAAAATAGTTTTTGTTTCACTGTTTATATTTATTTTTTTATTATGGTTCTCTCCCAATAATGCTGCAAGCAACAACTATTATGTTGGGAGCTAATTGAAAAAAAGAATAGTTATAAAGCAAGGAAACGGTTGACAGAAGACTTTAAAAGTTGAACATTGTATGATTCAGGAAAACATGAAATAGGGAGAGAGTTTCAAAGGGTTCAAGTGTGGGGAATTTAATAATGATAATAATAGAAGTTTTTAGAGCATGCAGGGACAGATACAGTAAAAGAATGATACTTTGATGAATGACAAGTCAAATGATATTGAGTTTAAGTTGATGGAACTAGAGATAATGCTCCTTTAAGCAGCAACCATGGTTTGTAGAAAAGAGAACGCGATGCAACTTTATAACAATAAAAACCTGCTTTATCTGCTTAGCAGATAAAGCAGGTCCAACATGTTTACAATGTGTTTTTGGACCTTGTCTAGAAAAGAAAGAGCATTATTAGAAGAACCAACCCAAGTATGACAACAGTATTCCATACAGATGGAAATCAAGAGAGTGTAAATGGCGAACATGATAAAGAGAAGCAACCTTAGCAGATGCTAATTTAGCAATCGATTGTATATATGGTTTTCATAAAAGGTCAGTAGTAAATGATAATCCAAGAAGAGCACTTATAAAATAGTTTTGAGAGAATTCAAGAGAGTTCTGGAGAACAATTTAATAAGACTGAAAGGAATGATGCTTGGACCGCAAGTTGTAGAAAAGTTCAATCAAGATATTTTCTTGACTCAATGCATGGGTTTTGCTTGTGCCTCTGTTTTTATGACTAAGGAACTCATTTTATTATCTCTTACTGAGGTGCAGCTCCAAAACTCAGTTTTATGGTTCTGAGCCTGGCTGGTAGGCAGGTTTCAGGAACTCTGTGCTAGCTCTCGGAGTGGCTGATTCCATTAATTGCTGCAAAATATCAAAATATTAACTGTGCCATGTTGCGCATGGATGGTGTCCCTGTTTGTACTTTTATTGTGCATTGTCAAGGCCGAATTTAGAGCCCTTAATGTAAGCATTAAAGCCAACAATTTTTGCCTTTCTCAATCATTAACTCAAATAGTCAACTTTCCAACTTGCTTTCCAGACAAACTAAATCATTTACCTTCTCTACTACTAGGTGCTTCTGATCACAGTTTGATCTCTCTAAAACTATTATCTCATTCTCTTTATCATCTGAATCCCCCTATCATTGTACCTCTTACAACTACATTAAAGCTGACTGGGACTCTTTCCGTGATTTTCTTTGTTATGGCTCTTGGGTAGAAATCTTTTGTCTTCCTGCTGATAAATGGACTTTCTCCATAACTTGACGATTCCAGGTCATGCCTCACTTTTCTCTATGGTTTTCCTCACATTGTGCTGCTACAATTTCCAATTGAAACTGTTACTTCTATATCTATCAGCAAAACAATTCTCCAGAAAATAAATGTCTGTTAATTACTGCTAGAAACCATTGTAAATAGGTTTTGTCTAACGCCAAAGCCTGCTATGCTCAGGTTATGAAACTTTGTATTTCATCACAAAACTAAGACTCTCGTGACTTCTGGAGAATCTTTAATAGTATTAATAATAAGGGCAAATCTGTTATTCCATCTCTCTTGTATGGTTCAGACTTTGTCACCTCATCTAAAGACAAAACTGAATTGTTTGCTATAAATTTTACATCAATATCATCTCTTGATTCCACTAGTTGTGTTCTACCTGATTTAGCTATCAAATAGGTTGATCCATTGCTTGACTTTTGTATCACTCCAGCTTCTGTATCTAAAGTGATTTCCTACTTAGACTTTTCTACAGCTTGTGGTCCAGACAACATACCTGTTATAGTCTGTTATAGAAGTGTTTTCCATAGCTGTCATCTAAAACTATTCAAGAAGTGCTTATCAATGTCTTTTTTTTCCAACCTGCCGGAAATTTGCTAACAGTAACAACCGGTAGGTTTTATTGTGCATTAGATAAAAGTGGAGAGGTTAAGGCTATTGCTCTTGACATTTCTAAAGTTTTGATAGATTTGGATTTTTTCCGAATATTTTACCATACTGATTTTATGGATGTTTAAAATATGTCTGGGATTATCTATGATAAAAGTTGTCCTTGATGGACAACACCAGGCCTTGTGATGAATAAAAACTGCGCGATGCATAAGCACGACGTGATTTTTGACATCATTAAATTCTTTTTATTTGCTTTTCATATATATCGACATTAACTGCACCAATTTACTTAATTACTGCAAAACTACTTTAAATCATTAATGTAGAAATGTTATTATTTAAAAATGTTTTGAAATGTTTTGTTTTTTAAAATGTAAAAACATTTGTTTACTATCTCGACACCTTTTGTCTATACTAAATGAATGAAAAACAAAAGTTTTTCAAATAATTATATTTTCTTTTTAAAAAGTCAGAGATTAATAAACTGGAAATTTTAATATTGTACAATTAAAAACTGTGCAATAGCTAATACTTTTACTAGCGATTTTATATAATATTTTTTTATTTATTTATTTTTATTTATTTTCATAGAGTATAAAGCAATTGATAAGCACAATCACTCGTATTATTAAAAATTTTTTTAATGTTTACAAGGAATTTTATTTTTGGTAAAGTAAAATAAAATGTTAGAATAAAAATCTTTTAGGTATAAAAGAAATATTTCAGCGAAAAAATTATTCTTAAAAATTGTTCTTAAAAATTATTCGAAAAACTATTGACGTTCTATTTTTCAGCAGCTGTTCTTGAGCACGCCTCGTTGAGTTTTGGTAACTTTTAACAAAAAAGCAATTGTTATTATTTAAGTAGTTTTTTTCGAGTTACTTTTTACAAAAATTTTAATAACTGTACTTTTTAATTAAATCAAGTAAAATATGTTTTGATATTAGTCCTTTTATTTTTTTTTTTTTTGCGCTCACCAATTTTTAAAATGTTTCCTAGAAATTATTCTAAAATACTTTAAATTCGTCTAAAAGTTAATAAATATTTTTAAATCTATGGAATAATTTTAAAACCTAACAAACCCCCGTAAAATAATTATTTAAGTTAAAAATCTAAAACTAAAAGAAAGTATTTTTGTTCAATTTTATCGACAACTTTGCTATTGCTGATTAATTTTATTAAAATGCTAGCTTAAAAAGATTTAAACTTTTTTTTAATCTCTATTTTTTCTACTTGTAAATAATGAGCATATTTAATTTTTTTGTAATTCAAACTTTTATATCAACTGCGTGTGGTTTTTAAAATACTTTATTAAATGTTAAAATAATCGTAAATTACTTCATTAAAATTCCGCTCAAAAATATCTTTAAATATAGTCAAACAAAAATTTTTTTGCTCGACATAAATAGCCCTAGCTACACCCAAAATCGCTCTTGGACGACGTAAAATTCACATCGCCCGACGCTTTATCGCAAGGCCTGCAACACTCTTCTTCATATTCTGTAACTTCAGGAATTCTATAAGGTAAATCCTTAGCCTTTTACTCTTTTTAATTTACATTATAAATCACCCAGATATTCTTTTATTCAAGGTGGCATTGTTCGCTAATGAAACTACCATTTATACTTGTCATGATAAATAGTCAACACTCTCTGATTGCTTGGAGGGGGCACTTGAGCTTTAAAATAATCTCAATTCTGCTACAATATGGGGCTCTTAGTGGCTCGTGAACTTTAACTCAAATAAAACTCAATTTTTTTTAGCCAATCTTTATTAAAATAATTTAGATCTTCCTATATTTATAAACAGTAATGTAATCAATGAGTAATCTCTACTTCATTTTCTAGGATTAACTCTTACTTTCAATCTTTTTTTGAAACCATATATCAAATCCGTTTTAAAAATAGCTTCTGCTCAGGTTGCATCTCTTTATCAAGCTCAACATTTTCTTACTCTGGATTCTATTCTATATCTCTATAAATCTCAAATTGGCCTTTGTATGAAATATTGTAGCTCTATTTGGGGCGGATCTTTTAATGATGCCCTTTCTCTTTTAGATAAAATGCAAAAATGCATTGTAAACATAGTTGGACCCGTTCTTGCAGCCTAACTCCAACTATTATCACATTATTGTAATGTTGGTTCTCTTTCTCTAGCATCTTTTATGCTACTTACTAAAATTATTTTTTGTGTTACTCGTCATTCAGTTAAGTCTTATCTTTTTTCTGTGACGGTTCCTTAAAGCTCCAAAAATTTTTGTTCTTCATGTTTTTTTCCTCAAACATCAGTTCTTTAGAATTGGCTTCCTTCATCTTGCTTTCCTGATTCATTTAATTTGCAATCTTTTAAGTCATCTGTTAATAGTTATCTTGCTCTACAATTTTTATCTTCTCACTTCCATTAACTACCAACTCTAATTAGTGGTTGGTTGCAGCCTTATTGAAAGCAGAAAAAAAAAGAGACTTTAGCAGCCGAAGCTGGAGTGATTTGAATGTCTAGCAATCGGTTAACCTGTTTAATTGCAATAAAAAGAAGAGAATGGCCATATGAGTTGAGTTGAATTAGAAGAAAAGATCTTTACATATAGATCTGTCTTTTCCTTAGGAGAGGTAATAAGATTAGTCCCTTATCCTTTGAAGAAGTATAAAGAATGAATGAAAGAATCTACCTTTGTTATTGACACTATTGAATTTCCAAATGTTGATTGATCTCTACTCTAAAGCAATTGAATCATCTTCCGCTTCTTCAGTTTTAAAAACCGTGAAAATAAATGTGAAAGCTGTAGCAAAAGATTAAACTAATGGAAAAAGTAAAAACTCCAGAATTTTTTACTTTGGAAAACATTGAATAATTTTTAGTTTTCAATAAATATTTTTTTAATTTTATTCTGAGTTTAAAATTATTTAATATGACCTTAAAAATTAGTGAAATATGTTTATAGTTAATATTATATTTCATTGAAAATAAATACATGTGGTTTTCTTATAAGATTAACTAAAAATTAATATTAGTTTTATAGAATTAGCAAAATATTTTTAGAACCCTAACTAAATATTTTATCCCAAAAACAATCTCATAAAAACTCTAGAGCCTAATATCTGAGATACAGTATTTAGTAAACTGAGAATAATAATGCTTAGCATCTGACAGCACCTTTTTACATCAATTTCTTGCAAAAATAAACAGCCATTCACTCTAAAGAGAGATTTTCTTTGAAAAAGATTAAAAAATGATTACGATTAGATATAGCAGCTGCACAAGAGGGTGAAAACCATGCAGTAGAATTAGTCTTGACTTAGAACCAATGAGAAGGAATAAAAGCTTACTTTCCTGCCTGAAAACCATTCAGTGTGATGAGCATTTAAGTCACCAATAACAGCAATATTAAAGAAAGGGCATGGTCAATTTGATCAGAATTAATATTTAAAAGATTGCAGTCTTGCGAAAAAGGAGAACAGTAAAGAACAAAGAAACTGTGATAGAGTGAAGAGCAAGCACATTAAAAAACACAATATCACAACAAATAGATAAATTGATGTGTATGTATACTCCTAGATGTGGCTATTGGAGCCTTTGCGAATCACTGTATAGAACCCATCAACACTGAGATCAGGAGAAAGAATAGCAGAATTTAAGTTAGTCTCACTCAGAGCAGGCAAGTCTGGTGAATTTTGCAAGTGGTAAGATTAAACTGATGGATTCACCGACCACAGAATACTAGTAAAAGATATATCAATAAATTAATTTCAGAAAGTTTCTAAACTACTTAAATCCCATCTTGTCTATAATTTCTTTGTGCTGAGTGTAATGCTATTTATACTGGCAAAACCTCAGAGTTTCGTCATCTGAAAGAGCCCTAATACTGATAAACAACCCTATTTATTAAGCATTTAAGTACATCAAAGAAGTGCAAAAATTTTCCAATTGTGTCTTTTTCAATGTTTTCTATACTGCTTTATTCAAACATAAATTAAAATATAGGAATTGCACCACATTAAATCGGAAAAGTCCTCACAAACTAAGTTATTATACTATTTACTTGTTTTTTTAGCCTGTTGTTGTTTTTTTTATTATTTTGGTTTTACTGATTTGTTATTTATCAACTCATTTTGTAATCTTTATTTTTTGGTTTATCATGTATATTTTTCTCAGTTAATATATCTCAGTAAAACTTTTTGTTGTTATTTTTATTCCAGTATTTTTATTGTTAATTGAAATTTTTCAATGAAATGTTAAGAGTTAAAAATATTGTAAAATCAAAAGTATCTCTTTAAATGCTAGTTTGTATTTTTTGTATTTTGGTTATATTGATTTGAAAATTATTATTTCATTTTTTTTTTAAATATTTATATTTTATTTCAGATTACCTTATTGGTAGTGTTTCCACACCAATCTCAAAAGGCAATGGCATTGCTTTGATACCCAAACTAAATAATGAATACATAGTTTCATTAGATATTCGAATAATGCGCTCACTGTCTATTAATCCAAATTCTATTATTCACTTAACAAATTGTAATAATAATAAAGACAATTGTTACACAGTATTAAGTATTTACACTCTAAGAGATTCACTGTGGATTTATACTGGAAAAAATAGAACTAATATTTGGTTAGACGATTTACCTGATTGGTTTTCCATTAATATAAGTCAAACTTATAATGGCACTGTTTTTTATTATGCAATAAAACATAATAAAAAGGAAATCTTTTCTGATTTGTTCAATATAGCTCAAACTTTTAGCGATATTAGAGTATATGCTTCAGATCCATGGACCGAAAGCGAAGACAGTCTAATTAAAAACTTCAAAATCATAAATGGAATTTCATGTAAGTTTTTTGACTAAGTTTTATTTCATTTAGAATAATAAACAGGTCAACAATTAAAAGGTTTTTTTTGTTGCCAAATAAACAATACATTTTTTGTATAACATTTCACATTTTGATCTCTAATATGCAGTCCTTTTTCTATAGTTTTTTACTATGTAAAGTTCCAAATTTATAATAATTCAAGTCTCTAATAAATGGAGTATATCCCTAATATTTTCAATTTCCAAATTTTTTTTTCAACTTGAGTCGAAAAAGAAGCGCATTTTCACAGAAATTTTAGGAAATGTTATTATTATTTTTTAAAATAAATTTTCTGACAGGTAATATTATAAATATTATAAATATTAGCAAAAAAATGTTGAAAACTACTTAAACAATTTAAACAATTTTTCAGTTATTTTAATAATAAAAAAACAAAGAATAAATTTGCATTTTTTGAAACCTCAGTTGATACCCATTAAATAAGTTTTTCTTTTGGAAAATATTTAGAATTTACTTCTGATGTTAGAGGCTTAAATCAATTCTATTTCAAAAACTATTGGAACTAGATGTGGTAGAATAAAAAGGGTTGTATATTTCAATTCAAAATGCGAAAAACTATACTATATAAAAATTATTATTTGTTATCCTGGTTGGTTTATATTGCTTATTAAACTTAAGAATATTTTATGCTAGAAAAAGTTATCAAATTATTTTTCTTGATATTTTTTAGTTAGTGGAATGCAACCAGTTGTTAGTATTCCTAAAGGTATTTAAAATTTAATAAGTAAATACATTTATATATATATATATATATATATATATATATATATATATATATATATATATATATATATATATATATTATATATATATATATATATATATATATATATACATTTATATATATATATATATATATATATATATATATATATATATATATATATATATATATATATATATATATATATATATATATATATATATAATCAATCAATCAATCATATATATTCTGAAAAAATAATTTCATGGATATTTACAAATAGTAATTCTACTAATCTTAAGTAAACACTAAAAATACAGATCTATAATTAGTAATAGTTATAAAAATAGTTATGATAATAATAAAAATAATATTTATAGTAATAAACATAAGAACCACAATAACAATAAAAAAACAAACAACAATAACAATTATAATAGTAACTATAATAACAATAATAATCAAAATTATAACTTGTTTTCATAAACACAATATCTAAATATACATATGAGTTAGTTACAAACAGTTGACTGAAAAAACGTAACAAATATCAAGGACATTATACAGTTATTTAAATTAAAAATAATAAAATAAGAATAATAATAGTAAAGTTAAAAGTAATAGTAATTGTGGTTACGATAAATTTTTAAAATTAAAAGTAATAATACTATAACAAAAAACATAACAAAAATATGATAAAAATTAAAGATTAAATAAAGGAAAACAAAAAAGCATTAAAGAAAATATGAGAAAGTTCTATATTGTTACATGTATTTACAAACATTAATATAAAGATATATACACATACTTACCCACATGCATAGATACACACATATTTTCACATAAATAGATATGTGTGCGTACATAAACTCATACATATATATACATACACATATAGATACAACTACAAATGTCCGTCAAAATAAATAAAATTAAAATTTTTTAAAATTTTTTTGCTTCTTCAAAAACGGAGCAATTTGTATATTTTATTTTTAATTACTTTCCATTTTCAAATGTTTTTTTCTTTTAACTTAGGTTTTTTGATTTTTCTTTTTTCATTTCTTTTTATGTTTTTTTTCTTTTGTTAATTTGTTTGATTTGGTTTTTAATTTTTTGTTTATTTTTTGTTTTTTTATTTCTTCCTTTTTCTTTTCTTTATTCTCTTTATTTTTATTTTATTTATTTTTCTTATTGTATTCTTATTTTTTATCTTTCTTTCTTGTTTTTTGTTTTTGCTTTTAATTTATTTATGAAACCGTCATTAAAAAGCGTCCGCCATTGTGGAAGTCTTTGAACTGCATGATATACTACGGATTTCGGATTTTGTTTAATCCTGATAAGTACTTTGTTTAATCCTAGTAACTAATGAATATCATCAGATTAATTGTAACTTAATAAGTTAAGCCGTATTAAGCAAAAAGTTATCAGGATTAGTTAGAATAGCACTTAACAGAATAAATAAGAAATTAAACACTTTCCTAATAATATTAGCCGATTTTTTTTTAGGTAACTTTTTTTTTTTATATATCTAAAATAAATATTTAAAAAAAGAAAAATAACTTTAGATCAATAAAAAAGCTCAGTTTGAAGACTTTTCAAAATCTATTTTAACATTAAAAAGAAATAGTTCAAGCAATTCAATTGCCTAAAAATGAGAAGTTTTTAATGCTTTATTTAAATGGGAAAAAACATTTTGAATTATTAAGTTAAGTTTTTACTTTCTTTCACAGTCAGTGGGTTGTTGACCAAGGTTTTAGTGTCAACAAAGAGCTTTTTATTGAGAACATGCAATAAACCTTTTTGATTAGTTTATGACCATTTAACTGCATCAAAACAGGATCTTCATAATTTCACAATCACTAATGAATCAACAAAGTTGGAAGTTAGCTTAGTCTTGATATATGTGTTTAGATCAAAATAAAAGGGAAAATGTTATTTTGAAAGCAGAAAATATTTTTTTATTTTTTACACCAATAGTTTCTTATAACTGAAGATATTATTATTATAAGTAGGAGAAAGAAAAATATTCATTTGTAAATTGTTACCCTAAACGAAGAAATTGAATGTTTCAGTATTTAAGAAGAAGAATCTGATTTCATGGAATTATTATTTAAAGTCAATGCTTTTAACTAATAATTTTAAAAGTAAAAGAAAAGCAAACTCTTATTGAACAGTTAAATAATGATATAAATGTTAGAAAAGTCATGTAATTTCATTTTCAAATTTAAGTTATATTAATAGGATTTAATAGTCGTGGAAACTGACAGCACCAAAAAATGCTATAGATCTTAAAAAATTGACTGGTTATAACAGAATCTATCTAAGAGCTGACCAAACTAGAAATAATAAGATTGGATCTTCTTAACTCTATGCTGAGTGTAGAGTCAGAAATTAAAAGTTGACTGAGGTAGTAGAAGGCACTGAAGTGAGGCTCTGATACGACATTAGAGATGGTAAATAAGATTTCTGGACAGCCTGTTTTGGATCCGTTCGCTGGACAGATAGAAAGGAAGTCTAATACCAATTATAAAACGTCTATGCTGTGTCAAAGACCCACATATCCAGTTAGTACAGTTTTTTCACCTTTTTCTTTTATTACTATTTCAAACCTTAAATGTTTTTATACTAATGCTATATCTTTGAATAAATGATCAGGCTGTTAATCAGGCTTGGCCAGGAAGGATTACACGCTATAATATGACCACACAAATGATGCTTTGTTTTGACAATTTAACCAAAGTTTTTAACATTTTAAAAATGCGCTGAAATAAATTGTTTTTAATTAAAATTAAGTAAACCTAAAAATAAATAACTTAACACATTTATCTTGAATAACGTTTTTATATTAGCAAAATGCTTTTAAATAAAGTAACGATTTTAATTAAAGTATCAATAAAAGTTTTAAATTTTTATTATATTAGGTTATTAATTATATAAGATTTTTTCATGTGATTCAAAAAAAAGCTTAATTTTAATTTTATAAGCATAATTAAAAAAAAAAAGAACTTTATATAGGAATCATAAAAGTTTAAGGTGTTTTGCATAGCAATTAATGAGTTTCAGATATCAGTGATAATGTGATAATGAGACAGCCATTTCTTGTTCCTTCAGTAGGGTTTCCATAATCGATTAGTACCACTAATTTGTGAATATGCATTTAATTGAATTTAAGAGTTTTAAATTAAAATTTATGAATTTCAAAAAGTCAGGAGTTGCTCAATAGAGTTAAAAAAGAATTTTACATAAAATGAAATTGTTTATCTCAAAGTTTTTTTTTTTTTTTTTTTTTTTTTTTTTTGTAAATTCACCTTCTCAAGGCCGAGAAGGCCACTACAGACGAGGAGGCTACTTATTTGTGGTTATATAACCCTCTCTCAACTCTATAACTCAGAAACACAAATCTTGACGAACAAGGCCGCTGCGCGGAGAAACGAGTTGAGCGCGGTACTACCAGGGATGTGGTGGGGATTGAACTCGGAACCTCTCGCTTATGAAGCGAGCGCTCTACCACTACACCACTACCGCAAAGTAAACATTTGATCAAATGTCATAAGTGAAAATTAAGTTTAAAATATTTTCTGAATTGACAAAGCAAAATAAGCTAATGGTTATAATTTTTACCAGATGTTTTATTACCACATTAGTTCCCTCTGTAAATGCTTTCAAAAAATCAATCGCTGCTTAACTGAAGGTTTTCTTAAAATTCCTATTTTGTTCCTTGCATAAAGCTTACACCAGATTTTATTTATTACCATTTATTTTCTTCCGTGTGTCAAATCATTTTTTCTTTCTCCCACAATAGAAAAGTTTTTTTTTTACCTTAGTTGCCATTCTTAAAAACTTGTGATACTGACAGTTATATTTTCTTTTATACACACTTAAGAAGTAAAAAGCCCTAAAACACTAAACAATTAGCAATTGTGAAGCAGTTTTGCTTCCTCTTGTTTCTTTAATTTGTTTTTTATTTTAGAATTAACATTTTATAATATGTTTTTTTTGTTGTTTTTTTTCAACATCTTTGCTTCCAACAAGGCTGCTAGCAATCACTATTAGAGTTGGAAATTACTGGAAGGGAAAAGATAAAGATTTTAGAGCAAGATAATGATTAACAAACAACTTAAAAGATTACAAATTATATGAATCAGGAAAGCAAGATGAAGGAAGCGAATTCCGAAGAACGGATGTTAGAGGAAAAAAACAAAACAAAAAAGACTTTTTAAAGCACTTAGGAGCAGTCAAATTAGAAGGATGAGATTTAATTGAAGGATGAGTAACACAAGAATGAGTTTTAATAGATGGCACAAGTGACGCTAACTGTTTGGAGCAGTGAATTGCTTGAACTCTTTTTTTTTAATGTTAAAATAGATTTTGTAAAGTCTTCAAACTGATCTTTTTTATTGATCTAAAGTTATTTTTCTTTTTTTAATTATTTATTTTAGATAGGTAAAAAAAAAGTTACCTGAAAAAAGTAAATCGGCTAATATTGTATTAAAACGGTAGTATCATCATCAAATAATGCCAACTTCAATGTGAGAATAGAAGATCGTTTATGTAAATTAAAAAGAGTATTGAGCTGAGTATTGAACCTTAAGCAACCCTGAAGTTACAGAATATGAATAAGAATACAAGTAGAACGCAATTAGTGGAGTCAAGTATGTTATGTTTTAGGTTAGGTGACAAAACCTGAATCATACAGAAGAGGGAATAACAGATTTGCCCTTATTATTGATACTGTAAAAGATTTTATAGAAGTTAGGAGAGCCTAACTTTTAAGTTGAAATGCAAGAATAGATGGCTTTGGCGTTAGACAAAATTTTTTTACAATAGTTTCTAGCAATAGTAAACAGACATCTGCTTTCTGGAGAATTGTTTTGTTGATAGATATAGAAGTAATGGTTTCTATTAGAAATTGCAGCAGCACAATGTTAGGAAAACCATGGAAAAGAGTGAAGATTATATTAGATTTGTCGAGGGGAAATAAAGGATTCCATGCCAGCCTGAATCGACGAAGTTAAGAAGCACATTTGTAAGAAGCACATTTGTCTGCAGGAAGACAAAAGATTTCAATCCAAGGACCATCATGAAGAAAATCACAGAGAGAGTCCCAGTTAGCTTAAAGGTAGTAGTAAGGGGTATGATGATAGAGGAATTCTGATTATGAAGAAGAATGAGATAATTTTTTTTAGAAAGATCAAACCGTGATCAAAACCACCTGAAGGTAAATGTGGAGAAACTGAGCACTGACTAGTATCAGAAATAAGACATAAGTTAAAGCTAAATGATTCTGGTTGTCTGGAAAGTGAGTATGAAAATTAATTCTTTGAGTTAGAGATTTAGAAAGATAAAAAACGTGGGCCTTAACGCAACCAGAGTCACTGACACTGTAGCCAAGTCATTCAGTGTGATGAGCATTAAAGTCACCAACAACAACGATATTGGCTGATGGATAAAGAGAGAGAGTTCAGTCAATTTGATCAGAAATAATATAGAAAAGAGTGCAGTCTTAGGATAAAGGAAAGTGATGTACAAAGAGAAAGGAGTGAAGTGGAGCTAAACGCACATAAAAGAATAGTCTGTGGATTCAAACTTAGTTATCTGACAAATGAGTGAATTCTCATGAATGTAAATGCCCAGGCCAAGCATGTGACTATTGGAGCCTTTATGAATTAAAGGAAGATAACCATCAAGACCAAGATCGCAAAATGAGTTAGCCAAACTCAATTTAGTGTCACAAAAAACAAGTTTGCCTGGTTAATTTTGCAAGAGATAAAGCTCAACATGAGAAAAGTTACTTCAAAGACCACAAATATTAGTTAATTATAGGTTTAGAGAACTTGGTGATGAAAATGACTTTTTGTGTTTCATAGTTGGTACTTTGTTAACTAAGTACCAAAACTATGAAACACAAAAAACCAGAACTTGAAAAAAAAGCAGAACTTGACTCAAAGCATAAATAGTACTTAGTATGCTATTTAATAGTGATGTACCAATTAATCGGCATTGGCTTAATCAGCCACTTTTTGCACCATTGGTATCAGCATCTTCCTTTATTTATTATTATACTAATTTTTTAACCGATGGCATTTTAATATTTTTATCCTGCATTATGACAATAATTTAATAATAAATAAATTAAACTTTATAGATACTCAAAATATTTGGATAAATTTTTATTACTTTGTTTACAGATAATATTGTTTATTCTTAATATGATGTTTATAAGCTTTAATTTAACAGCTGAATACACTTATACTTTTATTAACATAATGTTTTTTTTGAATAGCTTTAGTTTGTGTTGTTCTATTGTTATATTTAAAAGTAACCCATTTAAGGATAGTTATCTATTGTCCAAGCCTACTTTATTTCTATACTTTTGTTTATTTATTTATTTTTTAATTTCAATTCATCTTTCCAAAGCCACAAATGCCACTCCAGTCGAGGAGGCTACTTTAGTGAAGTTTACAACCTTCTCTCAACTTTATAACTCCAAAATACAAACCTTGACAAACAAGGCTGCTTCGCAAAGAAACAAGTTGAGCCCGTTACTACCAGGGACGTAGCAGGTATCAAACATCACAAAATAAAATTATTCTAAAAACAATTTAATTATCTAAAAATAATTTAGATATCTAAACAACATATGATTGTTTAAATTAAAGATATCTAAATTATTAATAAATCAATAGTATTTTCTATTGATTTATTAATAATTTAAATATCTTTAGTACTACCACAAGTATTTTAAGTAAACTGCTTGTGATAGTACCATTTTTTTTTTTTAAATAGAAGTAAAAAGCGTTTCCCTAAAATTGTTTTTATTTTTTTGAAAGTTTTCTTTTCATTATAAAAAAAACTAAAATTTTTTTTTTTAACTGAGTTTTTCTAATATCTTTTAAAAATTAGTTTGGCTCTGATTTGGGTCTAAATATTTGTTTACCAGTAGTGATTCCATGAAAAAGATTACACGATTTAAAGATGCATTATTTTATATTTTCAAAATTTTAATAGTTAGTAAATTTATTGGTATCAGCATCAGTATTGGCCTTTTCCCATCCATCCACATCACTGCTATTTAATATTCTAAGCAATTTCCTCATTACTATTAATAAACTCTAAACCATAACAAAGGGCTCCAAATGTGGCCTTGACAATGCAAATCAAAAGTATGAATAGGGACACCATCCATGTGCAACTTGGCACTGTTAATACTCTAATATTTTTCAGCTGTTGATAGCATTAGCCTTTCTGAAAGCCACCACAGAGTTTGGGAAACCTGACTTCCAGCCAGCCTCAGAACCATAAAACTGAGTTTTAGAGCTGCATCCTCATTAGGAGATAATAGAACGAGTTGACTTTCATAAAAACAGAGACACAAACAAAATCCAAGCTTTAGTCAAGAAGATCCAGCATTCAACATCCTAAACTGGAAACAGCGTGTTATAAATACATCTGTGCCTGTCTAATAGATAAAGAAGGGGTGTGAGACTGGTTAACAGATAGAATATGTTGACCAGCCTCGAACAGACATAAAAGTAGTTAATATAGGCAGTTTGCATGTCAAACTCAATCCTGTCAATAAATGATGCCCTACAACTACTCTCTTGACAGAAAATAAGTTTAAGATTTATAAATCTTTTAAACGATTAAAACAGAAAATTAGATTGCATAGTTTATGAAATTTCAATGCTTTTCTTCTAATTATAAAGATAAAATCCTTATGTTGTAAAAAAAGCAAAACCGATTAGTCAAGAAGTTAGTTGCAAGATCTGTTTTAAACTATGAAAGTAAAGTAATTAAAGTGTGTAAATTGAATCCAAAGAAGCTCTATGCATATGTAAACAAGCTTAAACTTTGTGTTAGTGAGATTTGATCACTTTTCATTTCTAATGGTACTCAACTTATTGATAAAAAAGCTATTTCTGCTTATCTTTCGACTAGTTTTACAAAGTCTTCTCTAAACCAACTGTTAACCCAGTTAATCAAAACTTTTCTCTTCATACTAAAGCCTGCTGCGAACTAAATTTTGCAAACCACATTTACCCAGTTAATCAAAATTTTGCTCTTCATACTAAAGTTTGCTGCAAACAAAGTTTTGATGTAATTTTTAATCCAAATAAAATTAAACTACTCCTTTCCAAGTTAGATAATACCAAAGGTATTGGTACTGATGGTATTTATCCATTTTTATTAAAAAACGGCAGCAGAAGTTTTGGTGTACTTAGTTTAAAACACTTTTGTTTCTTAGTTTTATCAATGTTATTCCAGAACTAGTTAGAAAATATTGTAAATTGTTTGCTTATGATGGTCAACTAATTGCCAGATTAAAAAGTGTTCATGATTTTATCCATGTCCAAACATAGGTTCTTTAAATGACTGGTCTAGACTGTGGCATATGGATTTTAGTATCAGCAAGTGTAAAGTTTTAAAGTTTCATGGCAAATCATTATATCACATTGAGTTTTTTTTCATGGTAGGTGATCCAGGAAATTATTTTTATTTAGAGGATGTCAGAAATAACACACTTAATTAGAGTATTGGAAGAATATTCAGAATTATATATAAACAACAAGTTCAAATAGACTGACCAAATAAATCAAGCAACACTAAAGGCTAATATGGTTTTAGAAATGCTTTAGAGAACCTTTAAAAAATGGAATGTGTTTCTGTTTTTCAAACTTTAAACAGCTTATGTTTGTCCTCAGCTTAAATACTGCACACCAGTATGGAATATATTTTTTAGGAAAAACATTCAACACCTTAAACAGGTAAAGAAGCATGCTACTAAGTTACTACCATATTAGCGCAACCTGAGTTATAAATCATGTCTGGTTAAGTTAAATTTAACAACATTATATGAACACAGAATAAGAGGTGACTTAATTCATAATATTTTAAATTTTACAAGAACTTTAATATAGTTAAGTTGCAAAATCCTACTAAATCTTAGCCATGACCTGTCGATGTCCCTGTTGGTTGTCTATGCAGTGCGGAATAAAGAATCGATACCGAGATTACTAGAAAGTAACCCAGGCATAACTTTTTAACCAATCTTGTAGTACCTTATTGGAACAGTCTACCAGGTTTTGTTGTTGTTTCAGAGTCGGTTTACCAATTTAAAAATAACTGTGACAAATTTTTATTTGACATATTTTTATCTCCTCCAGCCTAGAGTGAAACTCACACTTTTCAGTGTATTTCATTATTTCAAAATTATCAGCACCTCATTCACATCTATTTTTTAATATTTTGTTACACCTGACTTTGTGGATATCATGCTTTTTTCTTGGTTCAGAAAAAATAAATAGACAAATATTAGTCTTTACAATACTGTTAGTATAAAATGAATTTCCACACAATGGTATACAGCAATACATTCCTCTTTCACCTTTTTTCACCTCAATTGGTTTGATAATGCTAGAGTTGGAGTAAGACATTTTTTTTTAGAAGTGAAACTAAAAAATTAGTTTACTTTTTTTTCCTTACTAGCCTATTTTTGAAGCTGAGAAATCAGTTACACAATCGAATTACAGAAAGGTCTATTAAGGCAAGGAGTAAGTTAAGAATTGCTTTATGGTACCTCTCAATTGTGAAAGCATAGCAAAAAACTTTTGTAAAATAGTTAGATGAAAATTCATTATTAAATGTATTTGTTTAAGACTAACTTAAAATCTTGTAAATTTAAAATTGCAGCCCTTCAATGAATTCCACCACATAAAACTTCATTAACTATATTTTTAAAATAAGAAATAAAGTTGTATTTGATGCTTTCATGTTGTTTTTATTTGCATTTTAGGTATTAATATGGATAGTGTATTCATTATTTCAAAATCCTATCAACAACTATTATTATCCACTCGTTTAATTAATGGAACTTTTAATAACTACAAAGTACCTTTAGGTAAATTGTTCTTTATAAAATTGTTGTTTATAGAATTGTTCTTTATAAAAAAACATTTTTAGTATTTTTTTATTGGATTTATATTAGTTAAATATTTGAAATCAAGTTTTTCTGTGACAACCACAAACCCAAAAATCAAAAAAACCAAAAAAAATACTGCATGTTTGCAAACAATAAAAGCTATATATATATATATATATATATATATATATATATATATATATATATATATATATATATATATATATATATATATATATATATATATATATATATATATATATATATATGTATATATATATATATATATATTATATATATATATATATATATATATATATATCTTTATATATTATTTATTTATATATATATATATATATATATATCTTTTTCTTCCTCTCTATGAATATATATATATATATGAATATATATGAATATATAAATGTGTACATGTAAATTTTAGTACAAAGGTTGAATGGAGGTAGTAATGTCATTCAAGCTTTTCGGGGTTTTTTCAACTAAAATAATAAGGACAATTGATTTAAGTAATTTTTTATTTAAGAAATAAAAAATTACTGGAAAAAAAAGATTAAGTTTAAAGAGCAAAACATCAATTAAAAAACAACTTAAAGATTGCAAATTATATGATTCAGGAAAAAAAGACTAAGGGAGTGAATTCTAAATAATTGATGTTTATTAAAAAAATAAATAAAAAAGAATATGAATTTTCGGAGCCCTTAGACTTAATTGCATGATAAGTAACACAAGAATGAATTTTAGTAGATAAAACAAGATACACTAGCTTTTTAGAGCATTATTTATTATAGTATTTATTTAATAAGTATTAAAATCAAATAGAAAAAACTTTTTTCTTCATGTCAAAACTATTTTATATATATATACATTCATGCAAGTTTGATTTTGGGTTGCATAGAGATAATACCTTAGCTGTGATTAAAAATGCTAGCGGTCCACAAAAGGAAAAAGTTTAAAAACATATATATCAGATGCTTAAAAGTAACAGCCTTAATATTTCTATTCAATGCAACATAAAAGTAGTTAGTTATCTTAATATTACATTAGACCTTATCATAAGCCTAAATGTTTGTTAAACTATATCTAGCTGCCGACCACTGTTGAACAAAGATTGTCATTAAACTCTTCCAGCAAAATAATTTTCAAAAACTCTGCTCGTATTTAGTTAGTTTGTTAATTAAGTTACACAAAGCCACTGCCTTGTTATACTCATTGTCAGCTTACTATATGTGTCTATACCCAACTTGTATATCTGCTTCTTTTGTGTGGCAATAGTAAATAATGTAACTGTGGCTGTAGTTACTGGGGTGACTGAAAATTGTAGTTGTTTAAATTTATCAACTGATGTTGCCTCAATTTATTTACACAAAAGTTCTTATAAAGTATCGATATTGCAGCAATAACCAATATTTTCCTAATTTAAATTTTCTAATTTAATAATTGTGATAATAGTTGACGAAAACAAAAAGTTGTATGATTCCCTTTTCAGTAAGAATGTTGTTGGCAAAATAGAAACTTTTTCTTGAATTTTTTCTTAAATTTTTTATTTTATTTTATATAAATATACATTATTTATATAAAGTAAAATTAGTCATTTACTGCATTCCAAATCTATTTTTGTTGAGGAGTTGTACTTTATTTTGCTCTGAAGTCTTAAATACTTTGTTAACCTGCATGCTTTTTGTTTGGCCAATGATGAATGCCACTTTATTAAATTAGTTATTAAATTTAAATCAGTAAAAACACTCATCTAATTGTTGACTTCAACAATTTGTTTCACCATCAGCAGGTTTATCAGGAATGTCTAAATATCAAAAAATTGTGGAAAAAATATTTTACTTATTTTTATGTCTGCATTTAGAAATTAGTTCTGATATTTTGTTTAGTAAATTTTCTTGATCCAAATAAGTAATAATTTTAAATTTTTCTTGTAAACATAGTATACATTTTTTTTTAAATGTTATTATTGGTAGCCTCAGTTTTTAGAATAGGCCAGTTTAATTTAAATTTAATTTTTTTTAAAGATTTTTTTTATGCCTTTTTTTTCTTACAACATTTTTTGTACAGCTATAGCTTATTTTAATAGTGTTTCTGTTAAAAAATTTTGTGTAATTTTTTAAAGGGAGGGAAATATTTAGTCTATTAATTTTAAAAATACTTTTCCAAAATTTGTCAAAGCAATTTTGCTGTATGTAGGATTGAGCCAAATTATGTTTCTATTTCTATTTCACTTTTTTGCAATTTTTATTTCTAATTTTAGCTTAAAGTTTTTAAATCCGCTTTTTTTAAGAGCATCTTCATACACGTGTTTAGAAGAGTTAGGTTTAGAAATATTTTCATTAGAAAAGTTTTGATTTAGTCTATTGTTAAATGGAATAGTAATTTTTTTCAAAGTTTAAGGGGGTTGATTTGAATTTATGTTAATATACAATAATTCATCATTAGGTTTTTTACAAGGCCTATAAGAGTTTTCTGAAAGATTAAATGTGACATCAAGTAATTTCCCACCCACTAAATAAGTTGCTTGCTTCTGCCATAAAATTACTTTGCCAATGAAATCAAACATGTTTCAAGTGTGTTTTTCCGTGATTGACATAATAGGCTTTTTTTATTGCAATGTAAGACCCAATACCCTATTTTGCTTATGTTTTTCTGACTTGTTCTCTGCTTACATGCTGATTAAAAAAGAATTAGTTAAATATTTGAGCTAGCTTTTTGTTGCTAAGTCAAGGATTTTCTCTACTGGTTCTGAATATGCTACTTTTGTTGTGGTTACTAAGTTTTGGCAGTCTTCCAGAAGGAGGTATGTCTACAATTTTACCTGTCAGCCCCCAGGTTTTCACTGATTTTTTTGCATTCAAAATTTAGAAACAATCCATAAACCTATAATTTGCCATTTGATACTCTCTGGCGATTCTTCTCCCTCCATTTGCAAGTTGAAATTAAAAGTATTGCAGTTATTCTTTAGATAATTTAAATTTAAAATATATTTTTGTAATTTTAAAATTATTTTTTTATTTAAGAATTACGAATACTGACTATATTTGTCATTTAAAGCGTTAATTAAGTGTTATAATTAGTTATGAAGTATGAAAAGTGTATAATCAATTGATGACTTGATTAAAAAGTCATCAGTAAAATGCATTATCTAACGTAACGTATCTATCGGAAGTAGTGTTGCATGTATGAATTTTTTTTTTCCTTCATTCATAACACAAAATTAATAGCAAAAAACAAAAAAAAATAAACTTAAAATCTGCATCCATTAAACGTCAGTTTTCATATCAAATTGAAACTTATTTAACCGGTATTAAAAGGTTAGTTTTTAAGTCAAAATAAAACTTATTTAACCTTATTTAATAGTAAACCTCATAGAAATGAACAATAAAGGCAATTTTTGTTACGCAATATATATATATATATATATATATATATATATATATATATATATATATATATATATATATATATATATATATATATATATATATATATATATATATATATATATATATATATATATATATATATATATACATATATATATATATATATATATATATATATATATATATATATATATATATATATATATATATATATATATATATATATATATATGTATATATATATATACTCAACAGATAAAATATATCAAAGGATGCAGTTTCCGCATATATTTTGAGCACTTAAGTTTTCAGGAAAAAGAAAGAATAATTTTATTGCCCTAACCCAAACCTTCAGTCAATGTTTCAACACTTTCTTGCGTATTCTACATGGATTAATTAGTATATATACTTAAGCCCATGCAGCTAACTAATTATAAGGTTTGATCTTTCATAAATTTTTGTAATGTTCATTCTAGGTTTGGTGTTTCAGTATTCAGAAGGAAGTTTTAATGGAAATTTATATGTTTTGCTGTATCCATTGGTTTATTATGGAGGCTTTATAAAGTTTTCATATGTTTTTTTTTCTCATAAAAAAGTAAACCCTAGTAAGTTTATTTATAATTAATTATTTAATACTATATTTTATATACAGTAAAAGTACCACAAATTTATTATGTTATGTTTATTATTTTTTTTGTTTATTATTTTTTCACTCTAATTGAATTTTTTTATTATGTTAAAGTTAATTTGTTTTATTATTTTTTCACATTGACTAAGTTTTTTTCATTTGGTTTTTTAAAGTTTTAAATTTTGTGTTAATTAATTTTGCCCTTTTGCACTTATACTGTTGAAGTTACACAAAGTAACCGCAAAAGTGCATCAGTTCTTCAATTTCAAAAATCTATAACTGAATTGAATTTACTAGACTTAAAAATGGCAAAAAATAAAACAAACGAGAAGCCTTACATTGAGGAGACTATAAAAAACGTATTGAATAAGATTGAAAATGGCGAGTTAAGCTTTTTTTTTTTTTTTTTTTTTTATATTGATTTTAGGTGCCCCAAGAAGTCCTCACGGTCTTCACACAGAGAACTGCGGAAGAGCATTTAATAGGAAGTTCACGCCTCCTTCCTAACCGATGTCGCAAAACTTACCCAGAGGTGGGGTTTGAACCACGGATCTTACGTTTCTGAGGCAAGCGCGCTACCACTGCGCCATGGCTGCTCAAGCTTAAGCTTAAGAGGTGCAGCTCAATTTTACCGCATACCAAAATCAAGTTAATTCCGCAAGCAACTCCAATTTCAATTTCAACTTTAAATTTAACTTTTTAAGAAGAATTGGTGACTCGTGTAAAAATCAGTCTTAAAAGAGCAATCCAATTCCAATTCCGAAACGCCTACAAACATCCTGCAAAAAAAGCCAGAAATGTTAGATCAGTGGCTGGTCAACCTTTTACAGAAGAAGCATGGTTAAACATGTTAAGAGAAGAAGAAGAAGATGCAAAGCTAATAAAACAAACATGTCGATTTTGCAGCAGCAGAAGTAGAAAAACAAAAAAAAAGTACAAAAAGTGCAAAGCATGCCCAAAGGTTTTCAAAAATGAAAAGCAAGATAAGCAAGTTTTATGGAAAACTTGTGAAAAATCAAGTTGCAATTTGTGGCTTTGTGAACCTTGTTTCCCAAAAAGATATATAAAAGGCAAAAAATTCTTTTGCACGATAGGTTGCAGAAGCTAATTTATAAATTTTATATTTTTATTTTAGGCTCAAGTTTGCATGTTTTTTTTTTTGTTTTTTTCTAGTTTTTTCTGCTTTTATTATTATTATGTGTATATATTAACAATAAAAACAAAAATATTGAATTTATCAATTTATCTATGCTTTTTTCATTTAATTTGGAACTGTCGGCTTTTAGGGACAATTTTCCGAAAAGCGGACACTTTTAAAAAAAATAAAATCTTATTTTCCGTAAAAACTTAAAATTTAATTTTTTTTCTTTTACATTGCTGAAATGCTTTAATAAACAACTATATTCCAGAAAAAAAAATCCTACCAATTCTCAAAATTAAAAAAGGTTTTGTGAAGAGTGTCCGATTTAGGGTACTTTTACTCTAGTTAATGTAATTTTTCCTTTTTCCAGTTTTTTGGGGTTTAACTGTCTCACTTTATCTCAGTTAAAGTGAAACAGTTCAATCCCAAAAAACTGGGATGATGGTTTAATACTAAACAATAGTATTTTTTTTTTTAATATTTTGAACACTTAAAAAGCCTGATAAATAAATACTCAAGACAACAAATTCATGGGTATACAATTAGTGGTATAAACTTTTGAAAAGATTTGGTTCCTAGAATTATGAGTAACTTTTCATATTTGATTGCTGAAATATTAAATAATTATTTTTAGCTTTACTAGTTTTTACTTCTAATTTTATTTGTTTCTGGAACACAATGCGTAGAGATAACCTTCCTATTTAGGTTTAATTAGTAATTTGTCTATTTAAGAGCTATCTAAGTATCTATTTAAGAGCTATCAAAGTATCTATTTAAGTAGACATAAAATTAGAAGACTAGATTGTAGATTGTAGAGCTGTTTGATTGTCTGGATGCTTTGGTTTATATAGATGGCCACATTAAGTAAAGGGAAGGTTGACTGAGAGCATCAATATGTGGTTTAATAACACCAGTAATGACAAATATAGCAATGCTAACATGCATGCATATGATATAGTTATATGTGTATTTTAATTATTTGTTAGTATGTCTCTAAAGTATAAGTTATAAATAACTTTAACCTTATATTTTTAAATATGGCAGTTTAAACAGAATCTATAACAAAGTATGATATCAAACAAAGGTTCTGAAAAAATGATACAAAGTAGAAGCTGCTAGTTTAGCGAGGTTAAAGATTTAATTAATTTTACTGGAGTGAGGGTTAGGTGCATTGGTTTGTTTTATGTGGTATGGTTTTTCGAAGTTTTAGTTCCTTTTCAAATAGGTCCAATGTTAAACAAAGTGGGTGGGGTCAGTTAGTTTATTCTGTGTGGCATAGTTTTTTGATATTTTACTTTTCTTTCAAATATAGTCAAACACATTAAGCTATACACAAATGTAGGTTTTTTATCTGAAAAACCTACAAATAAAACTCCAATCATTGGACTAAGAGCGTAGGTTGAAAGTTCAAATCTTCTCTATTACTCAATATTTTACTAAGTTGTCAGTTGTTTTAGTCAGTTGCCTAATTGTGTTTGTGACTCGTATTCCAGACAACCCTAATCATTTGAACTCACTCCTTGATTCGTATCTCATCTCTAACTCTAGGTTGTGTTCAGTAATATTAATGGTCCCTAATAGGTCCCAAATAATAATGAAAAAAAAATTCTTTATATGTATGCCATGCTGGGTCTCAAAAAAAAAAAAAAAAAAAAAAAAAAAAAATATATATATATATATATATATATATATATATATATATATATATATATATTTTTTTTTTGAGACCCAGCATGGCATACATTTAAAGAATTTTTTTTTTATTATTATTAGGGACCTATCAGGGACCATTAATATTACTGAACACAACCTAGAGTTAGAGATGAGATACGAATCAAGGAGTGAGTTCAAAAGATTAGGGTTGTCTGGAATATGAGTCACAAACACAATTAGCGGCAAAAGATGGACTTTTTCTTGTATTAACTTAAAATAATAATACTTTTTTCTAAATAAAAAAAAAACTCTCCCACCAGTGCAGATGAAAATTTGGTCCCAGCTGTCTAAAAATGAAAAATATATCATGAGAGTTATTTTTGTAGCTTGATTTATCTACTTTTAGATTATATTTTATTTTTTGGTAAAAATGATGGGAAGAGTTGATTTAAGTTTATGCTAATTTATGCAATGCTAAATTGTGAGACCATTTAGCAACTTTTTTTTGTGTGTGTGTATCTAATTGCAAATAAAAAAATAAGTTACAAAAAATGGGGCTAGAAGAAGACAAACTTAGTCATCAAATCCCAAAATATAAAAACCCCTTTATAAATAATTCAAGTTGTTGAGCCAAAATGCATAATACATCTATAAAAATAAAAAAAATTCAAACTATTTATGGATTTGACAATTATATATTAAAAAAGTTTTATTCCATAAAACAATCAAAATAAATCTATACTGTTGTTTTTTTTAAACATCTTTGCTTCCAGCAAGGCTGCAAGTAACCACTAATTAGTGTCGAAAGTTTCTGGAAGAGAAAAGATGAGGATTGTAGAGCAAGATAACGAGTGACAGATGACTTTAAAGATTGCAAATTATATGAATCAGGAGAGCAAGATAAAGGAAGCAAATTCCAAAGAACTGATGTTCAAGGAAAAAAACTATAGGAATAAGAGTTTTTAGTGCACTTAGGAGCAGTCACAAAAAAAGGATGAGACTTAATTGAATGATGAGTAACACAAGAATGAATTTTAGAATATGGCACAAAAGACACTAGCTTTTTAGAGCAGTGCCCATTATATTCTTTCTAGAAAAGAGAAAGAGAAGTAACATTACAACAATGTGATTAAGGTTGAGTCAGGTCAGGTTTATCCTGCTACTGGTAACATGTAACCCAGTACAATCTTCTTTATGTCCTGCTGCCTTGTAGGATACGCCTTTTTAGGCAAGGGCTAGGAGATGCCAACTCCTACATAAAACACCCCCTGCCTTGGGGCTCTTGGTTCAAATAAGGCTAGAAATGGTGTCTCAATAAAAATACTCATCTTAGGCAGGTGTTAAATGCATCCAGCTGCTGTCTTGTAGAAGGCCTCTTAGGTAAAGACTTAAAGGGTAAACAGAGTCTATCTGTTGACCAGCCTTGCACCCTTTATTCACCCTTTCTATTATGCTGGCACAGATGTGTTTTTAAAACATTGCTTCCAGTTTAGGATGTTAAATGCTGGATCTTCCTGACTTGATGCATGGGTTTTTCTTGTGTCTTTGTTTTTATGATTAGGCAACTCATTCTATTATCTTCTAATAAGGGTACAGCTCTAAAACTCAGTTTTATAGTTCTGAGGCTGGCTGGTAGTCAGGTTTCTTGAACTCTGCAGTAGCTCTCAGAGAGGCTGATTGCATCAACAGCTGAGAAATATCAAAGTATTAACAATACTATGTTGCGCATGGATTGTGTTCCTGTTTGTAATTTTGGTGTACAGTGCCAAGGCCACATTGGAGTCCTTTGTTACAGCTTAGGGTTTAATAATAGTAATGAGGCAATTGCTTGGGCTATTTAATAGTGTACTAAGTACTATCTATGTTTCAAGTCAAGTTCTTTAACAAATTTAAATAATGAATAAAGTAACAAAAACTATAAAAGAAGAAAACCAGTCACCACCAAGTTTGCTAAACCTATCATTTACTAATATTCGTGGTCTTCAAAGTAACTTTTCTTCTGTTGAGTCTTATCTCCTGCAAAGTTTACCAGACCTACTTGCATTTTGTAAGACGAATTTGAGTTCAGCTGTCTCATCTTGCGATCTTAGTGTTGATGGTTATATTCCTTTTTTTTATAAAGACTCCTTGGAATAAAGAATCCTTGGCCTGGGCATTTACTTTTGTATGAATTTAAGAAGTTTTTTCTTTGTTTCTTTTTTCTTTCTGTTGTTTGTTATTATGACAATGGAGCACACCTCATTGTAACTTGATATTTTAACGATTTTTTAATTTCTTGATTTTGTATTACATGACCAATGATTGCCATTAGGCATGAAACTATTAGTACCATAAAAAGTTGTTTTTTCTTTGTTTACAAATTTATATATTGGGCACTCTTATACGTACAAGAGTTTTTGTATTTTATTTACAAATAAAAAATACCATTTAATATATATATATATATATATATATATATATATATATATATATATATATATATATAAATATATATATATATATATATATATATATATATATATGTATATATATATATATATATATATATATATATATATATATATATATATATATATATATATATATATATATATATATATATATATATATATATATATATATATATATATATATATATATATATATATATGTATATATATATATGTATATAAATATATATATAATTGTTTTTCATATTATATTATACATATTATACAAATTTCATGTTATCTATATATTTTTTATATATGTTTTACATACGACTTTTTGTTTAGTTGTTAGATATTCAGACAGTCAAAATTTCAACAAATATTACTTTGAAAGTAAAATTTCCTTTAATGATGGTTATTATTTTATTGATTCAATAGTGGGTTATAATGAAATTACTAGAAATTATCAACCTGATCTTAGTTTTCCAGTAAGACTTTCTTTTGTTTTGTTTGTAGATTTTTTTTTTTGTCAATTAATATTTAGTAATAAATTATATATATATATATATATATATATATATATATATATATATATATATATATATATATATATATATATATATATATATATATATATATATATATATATATATATATATATGTGAACAATATGAATAAGTGTCACTCGTATAGTTAGGTATTAGTTAGGTGTCACTCGTATAGTGAAAAACTAGTCCGTTTTGTGAAACCTAAACAAAATAGTAAATAAAGCTTAGAAAGAATTTAAAAGAAAAAAAAAAATAAACATAACAACAAATATAGATAGAGAAAAAAAGAGATGGAGAATAAAGCACTTGTAAAGAAAAATGATTTTAATTAAAGCAATAATAACAATAATAATTATATAAATATAAATAAAAGAACATTACAAATAATAACTATAATATGATAACTTCGATAAAAATTGTAACTAATGATAAAAACTATGTTGAAAATAATAATAGTAAAGTTTATAACTATGACAGAAATTTTAAAAATAAACATAATTATTAGAAAAATTATAACAATAACTATAAAGCTATTATGACAATACTACTACTATCATTATATGTAATATTAATTAAGGCATTAAAAACAAAAATATATTAATGACAATTATAATTTCTGAGTGGACTCCTAAATGAATAAATTTTTGTAAATCTATTCCACACTGACCTTTTGGATACTTGTTCCTTTTATATATATATATATATATATATATATATATATATATATATATATATATATATATATATATATATATATATATATGTTTTCATTTAAAAGGCATAACTTTGATAACTTAATGGATTAGTGTGCTGTCTGTGGTGTTATTTTGCTAGGGTTCAAACCTGCCCTTTAACATAATAGATTTTCAATTTTTTTTTAATCTGGCTATATATACTTATAGCTAATTATTGAATATAGTAAAAGACTTTTAATTGTTAAAATAAAATTTTAAAATTTTTGCTAGTCCAGGCTGTTTTTTTATTATTTTTTTTTTGCCTTCACAGCATTTTGCTAGGGTTAAAACCTGCCCCTTAACATAAGCACTTTTTGAATATAAGGATGAGTTTATTAATTTTTTTCTTTATTAAGTTTCAGATCAAAATTTTTTTTAGACCATCCACATATATTATTATGAATAATAATATAATTGTATTTTATATATTATATTATTATGAATAATAATATAATTGTATTTAGTTATATTATTATGAATAATAATATTATTATATAATATTATTATTATTATTAATAATATAATTGTAATTATATTGTTATTCATAATAAGATTAATGTTGCATCACTATTTTAATAGTTATTGTTTGTTTTGAACACAATTTTTATAAAATTAAAAGCATTGTTTTTATTTTTAGGAGTATATAAAAAAATATTTTACAAGTTCTTTACCATATTATGATGTAAGTTTTATTTTTTAAAAGACATTCTAGTACTGAAACTTTGCTACAAATTTTACTGGACGTAAGCATATATTGGTATTTTTAACTTATTTTAACTTAGTTGAGCTTTTTTTTAAGGTGTTCTTTAGTGATCAGCGTTATACTGACTCATTAGCAATTATGGTATGTTTGAAATCTTTTATAAAATTATATATATAGGGCTTGAAATAAGCGCCGGACATTGAACATAGTCCGGCACTTGTCCGGTAAAAAACAACATCGATCAGTCATTTTGTCTGACTTATATTTTATGTGGATTTCTTTTCTAATCATTATAGTTGTTCCAAAATTGTAATTAAATTCAGTATTGTATATAAACTTCCTTTTTTCAACATTTTATTTATAATACAAAACAAAATTGAAGTTGAACACACAGCTACGTTAATTAAGTTCGTCATTTTTTGGAATTAACTCATTTTTTAAAAGATGCCAAAGAACTACATTTTTTTGAATTAAATAGCCTGGTTTTTATTATTTTTATTAGAATGTTACAATTATCCTTTTTCGAATTTTAATTTTTTGAGCTTAGATTTTTTCTTTTTCTTTAGGTTTTTTTTTTTTATATAATTCGTCTTACAAATTTTCTTTTTATTTTCAGCGCATTTTGAAATGCCTAGAGTTGTCATAACAAAATATTTTAAGCGTGGTCAGGAATGGCGTTCATTTGCACTTCTTTGATTTTTATCGGACATGTCCAGCAAACTTGAGTCTTTATTGGACAAATTGTCCGGTACAAAAAAGTTTGTTATTTGGAGCCCTGTATATATATATATATATATATATATATATATATATATATATATATATATATATATATATATTTTTATATATATATAGATATGTATATATATATATAGATATGTATATATATATATAGATATGTATATATATATATATATATATATATATATATATATATATATATATATACATATATATATATATATATATATATATATATATATATATATATATATATATATATATATATATATATTTTTATATATATATAGATATGTATATATATATATAGATATGTATATATATATATAGATATGTATATATATATATATATATATATATATATATATATATATATATATATATATATATATATATATATATATATATATATACATATATATATATATATATATATATATATATATATATATATATATATATATATATATATATATATATATATATATATATATATATATATATATATATATATACACATGCATATATATATATATACACGGATATACATACATATTATTATGCAGGTCATTTTTTAGTTATAAATGTAGATTTGATATAATTATCTCATATTATGCAGGTTCAGCTTATATTTACTGATATACCCAGTGACTTGGAATCAGTATATTGGATCTCTTACAATATATCACTACAAGGTAAGAATAATGATAAATTTTCAATTACAAAAATATACATCTATTAAAAAAAAAAACATTTTACAAATGCTGATATATGCATGCACATATATGCAGACTTGACTAAAAGCAAATGATTGAAAAGGCAATTGAAAATCTCTGTAAAATATATATTCTTTTTAAGTATGTATTTCATCTTTTTTAAAATATATTTAATGTTTTCAAATATTTTTAATGTGATTTTACTTATATTCACTCTTTAACAAATATGTTGTGTTAAATCTTTTTCAAATATGTTGAATATTCCTGGGGAAATCTATTTATACACTTTAAATTACTGTTTATAATTTTATTGTATATAAATTATAAATTAATTGTACTGCATACAAATTATAAATTAGTAACCTAATTTTAATAACTATAATTAAAGAAATTTTAACAGGAATGATAAGCATTAAAAAGATTACATCTGAAATCAGTGAAAATCACATTGAAATTAGTTTACAGTAATTATGTCAACATTGATATAATCAACTTTTTTCACTTTTAAAACTTTTTAAGAAGAGTTTAGAGGTAACGCAAATAAAAAAAGAAATAGATATAGTTATATATAAGTATAATTATATCATGGCAGTGGAAGCTCTTTTTATTAGACGTTCCTAAAGAAATTAAAGAACAGAGAAAATTAAAATAAATATATCTTGTTGCATTTTTTGCAGCAAGAAATATTTTTTTTATGCTACAAAACACAATTTAGATGTTGAAATTACCATATGAATGTTCACTCAGCACTCTAGTTAATTTAAAAGGAACCAATTATTCTATAATTTAAACTAATGAACAAGGTCTACAGAGAAAAATTGAAATTTTTGCATTCTTCTTATAAAAGTATTTATAAAATTCAAACTTACTTTTAACTTCTTTCATCGTCATTTTTATTTTTACTGCTAACCAAATATAAATCAAATGAATATAACTAACTAAATATAAATCAAGATGAATGAATAATAATCAGTTTTTTTTTTAAGTTCAATTTAAAAAATTTTAATTAAAATATATTTTTATTGAATATAATAACTTAATACAAACTGCCAACTCTATAATAAAATCTGAAATACAACTTGCTTTCATCTAAAATTTACTTTGAAAAAATTCAGTGACTAAAAAGAAAATTTCAAAACAGAAAATAGATAAAAAATAATAAATACAAAGAATGAAGGCAAAATAATGAAAAAAAAAAAGAAATTTATTGTTTAATAGTTAATAACAATTTTTTATTAGTTAAACAATGATAATTTTAATAATAACAATAACATTTTTTATTTAAAATTTTTTTCTAATTAAAAAATAAAACTATTCTTTATGAAAGTTACACTTTTTTTGAAATATTGGTTGTTAAGGTTAGTTTTTCAGAGATATATGGTTAGCAGAGTATTGAAGCAATAATTTAATATTTAAAAAAATGCTACTTGGTTTGTTTATAAGTATTTTTATTTGTACTTTAATTAGTATAAACATTGTTAAAACATTGTTTTCTAATGCTTCTTCTCTTCTTCTTTATGCAATAAAATGAAAAAAAAATTTTGAATTGAAAAAGGTTTTTTTGTCTTTTTTTTTTATTTTTTTTTATTAAATAAAATAAACAAAGATTTATAATTTTTTTGTCAAGATCTTAAAGGATGTTCACAAGGATGGATTTTGAATAAATATAAGAATGGTTGTATTGGTAAGTTATTTAAACTTGCATATATCTCTACTTTATTTCAAGTTAATTAAAAAATTTATTTCTACTGCTAATTTTAATTTTTATCTTTATTCTGTATAAACATAAAACTAAAAAAAATTTTTTAATAAAGTTAATGGTCAAAAGCAACCATAGTAATATTTTTAGAATAATAGAAGATGCAACCTTTCATCAATAAGTTAATGGCTTCGGCATCCAAAAAAAAATTAATGCTTTTATGGGTCTTGTTTATAAGAGAGAGGGATCTTATAAAAAGCACTATCCTGAATGTAAACACAGTATGACATGAAAATTATATTATGAAATTTTGTTAGAAAGTCAGGTCAGGAGTATTAAAATAGCAAGCTCAATAATTTAAACTTTAGCATGTGCTAACTTTTCAATCGATTGCTAACTTTTCAATCAATTGCTAACTTTTCAATCGATTGTTAACTTTTCAATCGATTGCTAACTTTTCAATCGGTTGCTAACTTTTCAATCGATTGCTAACTTTTCAATCGATTGCTAACTTTTCAATCGATTGCTAACTTTTCAATCGATTGCTAACTTTTCAATCGATTGCTAACTTTTCAATCGATTGCTAACTTTTCAATCGATTGCTAACTTTTCAATCGATTGCTAACTTTTCAATCAATTGCTAACTTTTCAATCGATTGTTAACTTTTCAATCGATTGCTAACTTTTCAATCGGTTGCTAACTTTTCAATCGATTGCTAACTTTTCAATCGATTGCTAACTTTTCAATCGATTGCTAACTTTTCAATCGATTGCTAACTTTTCAATCGATTGCTAACTTTTCAATCGATTGCTAACTTTTCAATCGATTGCTAACTTTTCAATCGATTGCTAACTTTTCAATCGATTGCTAATTTTTCAATCGATTGCTAACTTTTCAATCGATTGCTAACTTTTCAATCGATTGCTAACTTTTCAATCGATTGCTAACTTTTCAATCGATTGCTAACTTTTCAATCGATTGCTAACTTTTCAATCGATTGCTAACTTTTCAATCGATTGCTAACTTTTAATCGATTGCTAACTTTTCAATCCATTGAATCTATGATGAAAGGCTCATTGTAAATAATAATTCTAAATGATGTAAAGTAGACAGTTTACTAAGATTTTTTCTAAATATTGATTTAGGAATATTAAAAATATACCATTCTTTGAAAGTAGTAAACAACTAAGTTAAATCTTTTTTATATTACTTGACACTGCAAGTCCTATACTACTTCAAAATAGAGATAAGATTAAAAGTGCTGGCTTTGTGTCAAAATTAAAGTTGTGTTATTAAATAAAGCTATCTGAGAGATACAATTATGAAAAATGAGGTCGGCAATAGTTTGCAGACCTCAATCTTTTAGAGGTCAGCACCAGATCCGCAAAAAAAAAAAAATCATACAAATATCCTACCATAAAACATATAAATGAGGACAAAAATTTTAGGTAAAACACTTTAAGGTTGACATTGTCGAATGCCAACACTAATTTTGAGGGCTGGAGATAAGTTTATCAAATAGATTATTAACATATATCAGAAGCAGCACCGGACAGAGAAGAAAATTTATTTCAGTATTCAGTATTAAAGCTGTACATTTCCAGACATTACTGGAAATGTACAGCTTTAATACTGTGTTTGGAAAAAAATAATTCAATAATTTTCCACATAAAGAAAAAACTAAAGAGTAAGACTTGACTTAAAGTCAGCAAGAAGGAATAAAGTTATTATAGATGAGGTGCAGTTTTCTGCAGAGAGAAAAAATACAAAAGACATCAGTTCTTGGACTATTACAAAGAAAACTACAAAAATATTGGGTTATAAAGTAGTTGTCGTACAATGATAGTGTGGTTCTGATGTAGAAAAGTTTTGATAAACACTTATTTAGAATTGTCAAGATTTACTTTTTTAATGATTTATAATTAAAATAACAAAATTAACAACAGTAAAGTTATTTTCATGTTAAAAATTTTTTTTTTCATTTAAAAATTATAAATAATTTCTCTGATTTACAAAATTTGCAACTTTTTTAGATAATATTTCTATATACTTTTTGTTGTTGTTTTAGTATTAACTGTCGAATTTTAAAGTAATATTAAATATTAAAATTAAAGGATCAATAGCAGTTTCAGTTAAAACAACCAAAAAGAAGGTAAGGAGAAACTGATTTCAACGGAAAGGAGAAACTGTTCTCAAACTAGTATCAAAAATAAGATGGAAATCAAGGGTAGAAGATAGATAAATCAAGAATAAAAGTGAATATTGGAATACAATTCATAAAGTTTAACATCTGAGTTAGCTAATAAATAGAAAAAAATATCCATAGAACTCAAACCTAATTTTACAACAAATTAATGAGTTAATAACTTAGCACCTGGTATAGGACTTAATAGGTTCAGACCAAAACAACTATGACAAGTATAATAAATATTAATATTTCAACCAGAGAATATTGTTATTTTGTTACAGTTAGATAAGAACCATTTGGCAGTTATAATGATTTATATTCAATTATATTTCAGTACTATGATTTGATTTGTATTATGATTTTATTTAACAAAATATTTAGTATATCAAGATCAAGGTCAGTAGTTCAAGTGCGTAGTATAATTAATAATTTAAAGTACAAAGTACATTTAACTAGTATATTGTCAAATGAGTTAATAATATATTTAACTAGTATATTATCAAATATATAAAATATTGTGAAAAATAATTACGACTGGGGTAGAATAAGGTTTGGTTTGAAACAAATGACAAGGGTTATAAGCCTTCATTTCTGTTCGAATACAAATCAAGGTTTTATTACAAATGTCAGCCCTCGGACCATTACTAAATAAAGTTAAAAAAAGAAGCCTATTTAGCTTCAAGGTCTTATTATTTATAATGAGTTGTTAGAACTGATGTAGTTTAATTTAAAGGAGAGTGTTGAAATACTCAGCAAAAGGTCAGAGTTATGACATAAATTTGAAAGTGAACATAAGTTGTGTAACAGTCACATTTGTAGATAAATAAAAGTGTAACAGCCAAATTCATAGATAATTAAAAGGTAGGATTTTGTCATGTCAACAGCCAAATTCATAGATAATTAAAAGGTAGGAAAATGTCATTAAAATATAGTTTATAAATATATGAAAAAAATGACTTGATTAAATGAGCTTGTGACTTGATTAAATGAGCTTGTGACTTGATTAAATGAGCTATGCTTGTAAGAATTTTTTTATATTTATAATTTTTTTAAGATGACAACGAATGCATTAACTTTAATCCATGTTGGAATAACAGTGTATGTGAAAATACAGAAGGAAGTTATTTTTGCTTATGTTTAAAAGGGTGGATTTTGAGTGATGACAACGGTAGCTGTTTAGGTATGTTATTTAGAAGTAATCTTAAATTTTTGAAAAATTATTTTTTCTTAAATTAAAAACATTGCTTCTAAAAAATTTTATACAAAACTATATATTTTTTGTGACAATTAACAAATTTAAATACACAGCAATATAAGCATATATGCAAATCAACAGTAACAAATAATTTTTATATTATGTTATTTTAAACTAGCTGTTCATCCAGAGCTATGAAAACTCACATAAAATTACTGCCTACATGTTCATCCAGAGCCAACTTTAAATAATTATTTTAGTAATTTTTGTGTTGTTGCTTTTTTCAATCATAAACGTTAAAATACAATGCTGGATAAGGCTAGCCTGCTGAACCTTAATTTAGGTTATAAGATCTATGACAATAATTACAACAACAATCATTAAATAAAAAAAACATTAAAGTTGTTCCTTATCAATATAAATTTTGATGCTATAACTGATTTTTTGTCTACTTAAACAGATGAATTAATTCCATTTAGCAACCACATGAATTGTGAAGAAATTTGTATAATTTTTTTTTTTAAACTACTTAATTATTTATTTATTTAGTTTTTTAAATCCAACTTAAAACATGTGATACTAAAAGCTATTTAAATAATTAAAAAAAAAAGTATATTGTATAAAAAAAAACAATAAATTTTTTTTTTTTTTTTCTAAATAATATTAGTACTTAATTTGATCATTTTATTCAATATTTTGCATATTCTAGATATCAGCAGTATGCATAATTTAAAAACTCTTGCTTTGCAAACAAATTACTTTAGCAGATTTCAAATAAGTTTGTCTTAAAAAAGTATGCTAATAAAAAAAAATTATTAAAATAAAAAGAAAAAGATATTTTATGATTAAAAAGAAACAAACTGTATAATAATTTTGAAAAATTTATTTTTTTAAGATATTAACGAATGCAGTATTTCAAATCCATGTTTTTGGAATAACAGCAAATGTGAAAATACATATGGAAGTTATTTGTGCTCATGTGCCGATGGCTGGCTTTTAAGTAATGATAATGTTAGCTGTGTTGGTGAGATATTTGAAAAATTCATCACTAAATAGTTTTTTAAAATTGTTTAAAAGTTATTTTACATTAAGGTTAATAGTTTATTAAATTTATAAATGGATTAATTACAAAAGGTTATTTTTTTACTTTTCACAGTCACTTTAAAGAATGCCTTGATTTGATGATGTCTTCAACAATATGTAGTAATACTAATTTCTTTTTCAAAACTAAACTTGTATTACATACAGTTTTACATTTAAATTGCAAAAATTTTTAAAGTTAAAGTTTGAATCAACCATGGCCTATTTAAATTCATGGCCAGACTTGTTGCTTACAAGTCCAAAAATTAGTAGGCCAGTTTTTAGTCAAGTTCTTAATTTGCTTTAAGTGGTTCTCAAAAGAATTACAACTATTGTTATTAGAATAAAAACAAATTTTTATTTTATCTTTTAACATTATTTATTTGTCTTATGAAATGCCTAAAAACTGCTGTGTAGTTGCTTGCAGAAGCGGTTACAAAAAAAAAAAATGACAATACTGTAGAGGGTTTTATTACTAAAATAGTATTTAATTTTCTCTCAGACATAAATTTATGCACCCGGTGAATCAAGTTTATAAACAGAATTAACTGAAAACCATCTAAATTCTCAGGAATATGTATTGATCATTTCGAAGAAAAATTTATTAAACAAGGCAAAAGAAATACACTAAGCTTTACAAAGAATCCTATTCCAACAATTCATACAAATAAAGATTTTTTTTTTAAACCATCTTTTCTTCCTAGACCTATAACTTTAAGAAAGACTCCTACAAAAAGACCTTATTCTTATTCATTGCTAGATGAAACAGTGGTTTTCAACAACTAGATAAGATTTGTTCAATCAATGACTTGACAGAACAAGTTTGTCCTCAAAATTTTTGTTTAAAAAAATATATGGTGGCGTTATTTATTATCCTGTTATCATTGAAAATGTAACATCATCAACTAACATTGAAAGCATTAATGCTGATAACAATCTGCATGTAAAATTGTACCATAAGGGAAATTTGATACCTTTTCCCCAGTGGTTTCTTCAAAACAATAAGTGTACACTAACAATAAGTGTACACTAAGTGTCAGCATGTTAGAAAATTTAGTTTCTTATATGAGAAATCGGGTTGAAGAAAAAGAAAAAAATATTTTAAGCAAACTTTATATTTTTATGTATTATGAATCACATAGTAGAGAGTTACATAGTAATGAACTTATTCGATTTGCTTTGGTTCTATGATATACCTCTAGACAAGCCTATAACTTGCTATTAGATGAATTTCCTTATCCTTCATTTTTATATTTAAAAGCATTAACTGAAGGTGGAATTCGAACCAATTAAAGCATTAAAATATTTATTAAAAGAAGAAAAAAAAAGCTCAGATTCAGTTTTGGTAATTGATAAAATGTACTTGCAAAAAAGTGTTCAATATCATGTTGGTAAATTTGTTGGAAAAGATGAGAACGGAGAACTTTATTCAGGAGTTGTAGTTTTTATGTTAGTTGGTATTAAATGTTCTATACCTTTTTTTGTTAAAGCATGTCCTGAAACAAGTATTTCTGGAAATTGGTTGATGACTGAAATTAAAGAGTGCCTAACAAATCTTTTTGATGCTAATTTCAAAATTCCAGCTATCATCACAGACAACCATTCAACGAATACACTTGCATTTAAAAAACTCATAAAAAAGTATAGTTCTACTAAAAACTTTTTTTTTTATAATGTACAAAATAAAATTTATACATTATACATACATTATACACAGCCTCGCACCCTTCGCAACCTCGCACCCAAAATAAAACAACCTTGCACCAAAAATAAAATTTATACTCACATTTAAAACTCACAACCTCGCACCTCACATATAAAACTCACAACCTCGCACCTCACATATAAACTCACAACCTCGCATCTCATATAAAACTCACAACCTCGCAAAATAAAATTTATACTCACATATTAAACTCACAACCTCGCACCCAAAATAAAATGTATACATTATACATACATACAGCCTCGAACCCCTTCTTCATATATTAGGCAGGTGCAGATGTATTTTTAATACATTGTTTCCAGTTAAGGATGTTGAACGCTAGATCTTCTTGACTTGATGCATGGGTTTTGCTTGTGTCTCTGTTTTTATGACTAGGCAACTCATTCTATTATCTCTAAATTAGGGTACAGCTCTGAAACTCAGTCTTATAAATCTGGGGCCGGCTGTTAGTCAGGTTTCCCGAACTCTGTGGTAGCTCTCAGAGAGGCTGATTCCATCAACAGCTGAAAAATATCAAAGTACTAACAGTCCCATGTTGCCCATGGATGGTGTCCCTGTTTGTACTTTTGGTTTGCATTGTCAAGGCCACATTGGAGCCCTTTATTACGGCTTAGGGTTTATTAGTGGGAATGAGGCAATTGCTTGAGCTATAAAAAAGTGTGCTGAGTACTATCTATGTTTCGAGTCAAGTTCTTTAACAAATTTAAAAATGAATAAAGTAACAAAAACTATAAAACACAAAAAACCATAGTCATCACCAAGTTGGCTAAACCTATCATTCACCAATATTCGTGGTCTTCAAAGTAACTTTTCTTCTGTTGAGTCTTATCTCTTGCAAAGTTCACCAGACCTACTTGCTCTTTGTAAGACTAATTTGAGTTCAGCTGTCTCATCTTGTGATCTTAGTGTTGATCGTTATCTTCCTTTAATTCATAAAGACTCCACATGCTTAGCCTAGGCATTTACATTCGTAAGAATTCACCTATTTGTTGGAAAACTAGGTTTAAATCCACAGACTACTCTTTTATGTGCTTTCCTTTAGCACCACTTCACTCTATCACCTTTCTCTTTGTTCTATATCACTCTCTTTCATCTCAAGACTGCACTCTTCTTGATGTTGTTTCTGACTATATTGACCAAGCCCTCATTCTTTGTCCATCAGCCAATATTGTAGTTGTTGGTGACTTTAATGTTCATCACACTAAATGGCTTGGCTCTAGTGTCAGTGACTCTGCAGGCATTAAGGCCATCAACTTTTGCCTTTCTCAATCCCTAACTCAAATAGTCAACTTTCCAACTCGCTTTCCAGACAACCCGAATCATTTACCTTCTCTACTAAACTTATGTCTTGTTTCTGATCCTAGACAGTGCTCAGTTTCTTCACACTCACCCTTAGGTGCTTCTGATCATGGTTTGGTCTCTCTAAAACTATTATCTCATTCTTCTTTACCATCAGAATCCCCCTATCATCGTACATCTTACAACTACCTTAAAGCTGACTGGGACTCTTTCCGTGATTTTCTTCGTTATGGCCCCTGGGAAGAAATCTATCGTTTTCCTGTTGACAAATGTGCTTCTTACATAACTTCGTGGATTCAGGCTGGCATGGAATCGTTTATTCCCTCTCAACGATTCCAGGTCAAGCCTCACTCTTTTCCATGGTTTCCCTCTCATTGTGCTGCTGCAATTGCCAATCGAAACCATTACTCCCATATCTATTAGCAAAACAATTCTCCAGAAACAGACGTCTGTTTAATACTGCTAGGAAACATTGTAAATAGGTTTTGTCTAACGTCGAAGCCCACTATTCTCAGATCATGAAATCTCGTATTTCATCACAAAAATTAGGCTCTCGTGACTTCTGGCGAATCTTTAATAGTATCAATAATAAGGGCAAGTCTGTAATTCCACCTCTTTTGTATGGTTCAGACTTTGTCACCTCACCTAAAGACAAAGCTAAATTGTTTGCCAAGAACTTTTTATCAATATCATCTTTTTATGCCACTAGTTGCGTTCTACCTGATATAGCCGACAAACAGGTTCATCCATTGCTCGATATTTGTATCACCCCAGCTTCTGTATCTAAAGTGATTTTATGCTTAGACTCTTCTACAGCTTGCGGCCCATACAACATACCTGTTATAGTCTTGCAGAAGTGTTCTTCGGAGCTGTCGTCTATCCTTTCAAAACTCTTTAACAAGTGCTTATCAGAGTCTTGTTTTCCAGCCTGCTGGAAAGCAGCATCTGTTATCCCTATTTTTAAAAATTCTGGAGAGCGATCTGACTCATCTAACTACCGTCCCATTAGTCTTCTTCCTATCATAAGCAAGGTTTTTGAATCTTAAATTAACAAACACTTAACCTCTCATATCGAATCTTATAACCTACTTTCTGATCATCAATATGGATTTCAATCTTCTGGTTCTATGGCTGATTTGCTATCAGTAACAACCGATAGGTTTTATTGCGCATTAGATAAAGGTGGAGAGGTTAAGGCCATTGCTCTTGACATTTCTAAAGTGTTTGATAAAGTTTGGCATGCTTGTTTTTTCCATAAGCTTTCTTCTTACGGTGTATCTGGAAACATCTTTATGATTATTGAATCCTTCCTTTCCAATCGTTGTATAAAAGTTGTCCTTGATAGACAGCATTTTACAGATCTTTCAGATAATCTCACATTTAAGGTGGCATTGTTTGCTGATGATACTACCATTTATTCTTGTCACAATAAAAAGCCAACTTCCTCTGATTGCTTGCAGGGGGCATCTAAGCTTGAAAAGGATCTCACTTCTGCGGCAGCATGGGGCTCACAGTGGCTGATGAACTTTAATTCAGATAAAACTCAATTTTTTTGGCCAATTGTTATCGCAATAGTTTAGACCTTCCTATATTTATGAATGGTAATGTACTCGATGAGTCTCCTACCCTTTATCTTCTAGGATTAACTCTTACTTCTGATCTTTTTTGGAAACCTTATATCAAATTCGTTGCAAAATTAGCATCTCCTAAAGTTGCTTCTCTTTATCGAGCTCAACACTTTCTTAATCTGGATTCTATTCTCTATCTCTATAAATCTCAAATCCGGCCTTGTATGGAATACTGTTGCCATATCTTGGGCGGATCTTCTAATGGTGTCCTTTCTTTTTTAGACAAGGTGCAAAAACGCATTGTAAACATAGTTGGATCTGCTCTTGCAGCCAACCTTCAACCTCTGTCACATCGTCGTAATGTTGCTTCTCTTTTTTTTTTCTACAAATACTATAATGGACACTGCTCGAAAGAGCTAGCGTCTCTTGTGCCATCTACTAAAATTCATTCTCGTGTTACTCGTCATTCAATTAAGTCTCATCCTTTTTCTGTTACTGTTCCTAAGTGCTCTAAAAACTCTTACTCGTCTAGTTTTTTCCTGGAACATCAGTTTTTTGGAATTCGCTTCTTTCATCTTGCTTTCCTGATTCATATAATTTGCAATCTTTTAAGTCGTCTGTCAATCGTTATTTTGATCGACAATCTTTATCTTTTCTTTTCCAGTAACTTCAAATACTAGTTAGTAGTTGCTAGCAGCGTTGTTGGAAGCGAAGACAATTAAAAAAAAAAAAAAAAAACATTTGATAGTGTACATATTTTAAAAAACTTTAGAAATAATTTATTACATTCAAAGAGATTCATTTTTCCAAAATTCAATTTTGATAAATTTGAGGATTCAATTAATGTTGAAGCTGGAGATATTCATTTGCAGTTATTTCACCAAGTTAATGAAAAGATAACTTACTGCCTGCTAATTTAAAGAAAGCTTACAAACTTACTCCAACTGGTTTACATCTAGAAAAATAAACAAAGTGTTAAACTGGCTTTGTAAATTTTCCACGAGTCAACATATTCTGCCATTTAAAGTTATTTTCCAAAAGAATTAAGTGCTGCTAATTTTCTATATTTGACAAATACTTGGTGGACAATTTCAAATTCAAAGAATATATACAATACTAATAATAAAATAGGAAATGCTATTGTTGCAAATGATCAAAAATCTGAATTTTTAAATGCTTTTGCTCAATATGTAAGTGAATGGTATAATACAAATTTACAGGGGTGTCACAAATTTTCTTTTTCAGCTCAGACATCAAATGCACTCATAGTCACATTAAAAGGAACTGCATCTTTAATCAAAGATTTACTTTCAGAAGGATATGATTACATTTTAACCAGTAGATTTCAATCTGATCCGTTTAGGCAGATGAGTGGTGGAAGGTTTCTGGTTAGTTTGCGTTTATTTGAAAGTTCTGAAAAAATAATTAGCATAAAATCTCTAATTAAAGAAACTCTATCATTAAATACATGGTTTAATAATGAAGTATTAATTCAAAATGGAAAGATTCGAAAAGATAAAGTAGTAGCCTTTAAAAATCGACACAACAAGAAACAAACTTAATTTATTACACTTATTTTTGCTGTAGATATACTTATGTTTGGACTCTGTATATTTAATTTTTGTTTTGATTTGCTTATCTATAGCTTCAACGTCATCTTTTTCTAAAGCTAATTTATGGTTGCTAAGTTTGGCTTTTGTATTTTTTGTTAAAACTATTTTATATTTTAATAAGTTATGTTTTTCTATAGCAGTATTTTTTTATCTTATATTTTTTTCTCAAGTTATATATTTTGTTGAAATATATTTGATATTTGAAATATATATTTAGATATTAGTTTAATAAATAATAAATTATAAGTTTAATAAATTGTTAAAACTGGCCTACTATTTTTCAGACTTGTAAGCAGCAAGTCCGGCCGTGTATATAAATCAAAAACTAATTAAAAAAAAAAAAATCGTACACTACTTTTTAGCTTGGTTAAGGAAATGAATAATAACTGATGCTATTAGAAAATCAGGTATTATTTTTTACTAGATTTAAAAACAGTATCAGTCATGACATTAAAATTATATAAAAACAGAACATAAAGTAATATTAAAAATGTAGAACATTCTTTCAATGTTCTCTCAATGTAGTTGTTCAATTGCTTAATACAATTATTCAATTGATCAATGCTCAGTTCTCTGAATGCAATTGTTATTTATGAGTTTGTAAAACTTTATATAAATATTTTTGTGATTCATTAAATTCTAAAACAATTTTATTAAAGACTACAATGAATGTATCTCAAATCCATGTTTTTGGAATAACAGCATATGTGAAAATAAAATGGGAAGTTATTTGTGTTCATGTGCAAGCGGATGGCTTTTGGGTAATGATAAAGCTAGTTGTGTGGGTGAGTTATAATAAAATAACTTGTAACTTTTAATTATATAATTTTTTTTTTTATATTTTTTATATTCATGGTATAATTATTTTTAAAAGTATTTTTAGAAGATTTGATTTTTTATTGTGTTTCTATGTTAAAACATTTCTTTCACATTCAAAGTGTATATATGTTTTCATCTGATTATACATCATTATCTTTTGCGATGGATTTAATATATGGTTTTAAGGAAAGATAGGAAGTAAGAGTTAATCGTAGAAGACAAAGGGTAGTTCGAAATTATCCTAGAAAAGGAGAGGTGACTCATCGATTACACAACAGTTCATGATTATAGGAAGGTCTAGATTATTACAATAACGGTTGGCTGAAAAAAATTGGGTTTTATCTGAATTAAAGTTCACCAGCCACTGAGAGCCCCATGCTGTAGCAGAAGTGAGATTCTTTTCAAGCTTTAATGCTCTCTTCAAGCAATCAGAGAGAGTTGGCTTCTCATCATGACAAGAATAAATGGGAGTATTATCAGCTAACAATGCCACCTTAGATGTGATAATTTTTGGGAGATCTTTTATGTAAATTAAAAAAAGTATAGGGCCAAGGATTGAACCTCGAGGAACCCCTGAGGTTGCAGAATAAGAAGTAGAGTGCTGTCCATCAAGGACAATTTTTATACTACGATTGGAAAAGAAGGATTCAATAATCTTGAAGATTTTTTCAGATAAACTGTAAGAAGAAAACTTATGGTGAAGACCAGCATACCAAACTTTATCAAAAGGATTCCATGCTAGCCTGAATCCACAAAGTTATGTAAGAAGCACATTTGTCAACAGGAAGACGACAGATTTCTACCCAAAGGCCACCACAAAGAAAATCACATAAAGAGTCCCAGTTAGCTTTAAAGTAGTTGTAAGATGTACAATGATAGAGGGATTCTGATGATAAAGAAGAATGAGATAATAGATCAAACTGTGATCAGAGGCACCTAAGGGTGATGTGGAGATACTGAGCACTGACTAGGATCAGAAACATGACATAATTCGAGTAGAGAAGGAAAAAACCTTTTTAACCTGAAGTTACAGAAAAAGGATGAGACTTAATTAAATGACAAGTGACACGAGAATGAATTTTAGTAGATGGCACAAGAGACACTAGCAGTTTAAAGCAGTGCCCATTATAGTATTCATCCAAAAGAGAAAGAGAAGCAACATTATGACGATGTGATAATGGTTGAAGGTTGGCTGCAAGAGCAGGTCCAACTATGTTTACAATGCGTTTTTGCAAGGTGTCTAAAAGAAAAAGGGCATCATTAGAAGATCCTCCCTAGATATGGCAACAGTATTTCATACAAGGACTGATTTGAGATTTATAGAGATAAAGAATGGAATATGGAATAAGAAAGTGTCAATCGCAATAAAGAGATGCAACCTTGATTGAATTAAAGAGATGCTACTCCCTCTCCAGTGGGAATGCATTGTATGGAGGATGTCTGTCAAATGTCTTTTGGACGCCTGTGAGACGTCTGACGTACTTTCCCTAGACAACGCGTACCAACTGGATTCATTTCTAAATACTGTTCCAAAAAGCATTTAACATAAAAAACTATGGAAATTAAATTTGGTTGTTAGTTTATTTATATTTTTTACTCTAAGTTGTATTTTATATATATTTTATTAACAAATTTTACATATGCTTTATTATATAAAATAGGATTTATTATATATTAAAATAAAAAAAATTAGAAACATAATTTATTTTCAATTATTTTTTTACGTTGAATGCAAATTGGAACAGTGTTTTGAAATGGAGTAAGTATCTTTATAAAAGTTTAAATGACTTGAATTTTTATATGCTGACAAACCATTTCAGTTTGGTGCAATTAATTTAGTTTTTTTTTCATAAATTGATTCTAATACATTTTTCATATCTAAGACTTGATGACATTTCTGCTAATTGTTGTTTGTTAATTGTTGTTGCTTAATCCATGACTGAAGTTACATTGTTTAAAACTTCACTGATTTTGAAGAAAAAAAGTACTAAATATTAAAAAAAAAAAAAAAAATAAAGAACTTCAAATATTGTTAACCTGATGGCTCTTAATAATATTAGTACTAAATTTGATCAAGTTATTCAATATTTTGCATATTCTAGATATCAGCAGTATGCATAAAATTAAAATTCTTGCTTTGCAAACAAATTACTTTAGCAGATTTCAAGTAAGTTTGTCTTAAAAAAGTATGCTAATAAAAAAAAAATTATTAAAATAAAAAGAAAAAGATATTTTATGATTAAAAAGAAACAAACTGTATAATAATTTTGAAAAATTTATTTTTTTAAGATATTAACGAATGCAGTATTTCAAATCCATGTTTTTGGAATAACAGCAAATGTGAAAATACATATGGAAGTTATTTGTGCTCATGTGCCGATGGCTGGCTTTTAAGTAATGATAATGTTAGCTGTGTTGGTGAGATATTTGAAAAATTCATCACTAAATAGTTTTTTAAAATTGTTTAAAAGTTATTTTACATTAAGGTTAATAGTTTATTAAATTTATAAATGGATTAATTACAAAGGGTTATTTTTTTACTTTTCACAGTCACTTTAAAGAATGCCTCGATTTGATGATGTCTCCAACAATATATAGTAATACTAATTTCTTTTTCAAAACTAAACTTGTATTACATGCAGTTTCACATTTAAAATGCAAAAATTTTTAAGTTAAAGCTTGAATGCAACTTAAAAAATGTAAATATGAAATCAAAAACTAATTAAAAAAAGAAATCGTACACTAATTTTTAGCATGCATCAAGTATATAGAATTTCTCGAACTAATTCCTATTTTTTAAAGTTTAAGTTCACAATATTATTGTTGCTACTAATTTTATATATGTGAAGTTTAAAACTTGGTTAAGGAAATGAATAATAATTGATGCTATTAGAAAATTAGGTATTATTTTTTACTAGATTTAAGAACAGTATCAGTCATGACATTAAAATTATATAAAAATAGAACATAAAGTAATATTAAAAATGTAGAACATTCTTTCAATGTTCTCTCAATGTAGTTGTTCAATTGCTTAATACAATTATTCAATTGATCAATGCTCAGTTCTCTGAATGCAATTGTTATTTATGAATTTGTAAAACTTTATATAAATATTTTTGTGATTCATTAAATTCTAAAACAATTTTATTAAAGACTACAATGAATGTATCTCAAATCCATGTTTTTGGAATAACAGCGTATGTGAAAATAAAATGGGAAGTTTTTTGTGTTCATGTGCAAGCGGATGGCTTTTGGGTAATGATAAAGCTAGTTGTGTGGGTGAGTTATAATAAAATAACTTGTAACTTTCAGTTATATAAATTTTTTTTTATATATTTTTTATATTCATGGTATAATTATTTTTAAAAGTATTTTTAGAAGATTTGATTTTTTAATGTGTTTCTATGTTAAAATATTTCTTTCACATTCAAAGTGCATATATGTTTTCATCTGATTATACATCATTATCTTTTGCGATGGATTTAATATATGGTTTTAAGGAAAGATAGGAAGTAAGAGTTAATCGTAGAAGACAAAGGGTAGTTCGAATTAATCCTAGAAAAGGAGAGGTGACTCATCGATTACACAACAGTTCATGATTATAGGAAGGTCTAGATTATTACAATAACGGTTGGCTGAAAAAAATTGGGTTTTATCTGAATTAAAGTTCACCAGCCATATATATATATATATATATATATATATATATATATATATATATATATATATATATATATATATATATATATATATATATATATATATATACACACACACACATTTTTATATATATATATATATATATATATATATTTATATATATATATGTATATATATATATATATATATATATATATATATATATATATATATATATATATATATATATATATATATATATATATATATATATATATATATATATATAGATTAGATCACCTTTTCAAAACGTTATTAGGCACGTTACGACCATCACGACATGTTTGTTTTTCCAAAGTGGCTTCTTGACTTTATATAAAGTTTAAGCGCAAACGATTATGTTATTTCAACCAAGTTAAAAAAGATTTTATTATTTAAACCATAGTCATAGTATACAGGAGAATAAAAGGGAATTAAGCATTTTTTGCTTAGTCCAAATACAAGTAATATGATCATGCCCAGACATCATCATCATACCCAGTCATCGTCATGCCTGGATCACTATACCCATTATAAATGTAATATTATCCCAGTGATAATGTTATAAAGTGTATATTTTAACATAACTTACTTAGTTTTTGTAATCACTCATCTTTTTTACGCCATTCATTGCAATGAATTCAATAAATGCGCCATGCATTCAGTTGTTTTTCACTATTGGCATTTTCGTTACGACCGTCACGGTTACAACTGTCACGACAAAAAATATAATAAAATTTTTGTAAAACATTAAGCAAAAACTATAAAACTTGGCATATAGCAAGATTAATATGTAGTGAACGCACACAGCAAAGGATTTCATTTTTCACCGCGTAGATGACTGCATAAAGATTGTCAAAGCCGATTTGTTTAGAGTTGTCAAAAAGTAAGCGTTACGACCGTCATGCTACGTTAAGACGATTTTTCAAATAAGTTGAAGATTTAAATACTTTAAATTTTGTATACTAAATTTTATTATAGTATTTAACATTTCTGGAAAATTTCAAATCAATATCATTCTTATTTGACTTTTATTAACTAAAAAAGTGTAAAATGTTACGACCGTCACCTGCGTGGAATTGCCCATATATATATATATATATATATATATATATATATATATATATATATATATATATATATATATATATATATATATATATATATATATATATATATATATATATATATATATATATATATATATATATATATATATATATATATATATGTATATATATATATATATATATATATATATATATATATATATATATATATATATATATATATATATATATATATATATATATATATATATATATATATATATATATATATATATATATATATATATATATATATATATATATATATACATAAGTTATAAATAACTTGGACAACTGTGTTTTATATATATATATATATATATATATATATATATATATATATATATATATATATATATATATATATATATATATATATATATATATATATATATATATATATTTATATATATATTTATATATATACATATATATATATATATATATATATATATATATATATATATATATATATATATATATATATATATATATATATATATATATATATATATATATATATATATATATATATATATATTTATAGACCACACAGGTAAAACCACAGATGTCCACTATTTAAAAATTTCAAGTTTTATATATTTTTATGAAATTTTAGTACTAAGCTGTTTTAATTTAAAATTTCATAACAATAAAACTATGTTTTAAGATTTTATGGTTATTTAAAAAAAAAGAGCAACTGTGAAACAACTACTGTTGTTCCATATTTACAGCGTAAAAAACACAGTTGTCCAAGTTATTTATAACTTATTTATTACTTCTGATGAAGTTAACAACATTACATTCACAGAAAAATATTTAAAATGAAAAATTTATATATAGATATAAACTTCCTTTATATATATAAAATAAGTTTTTTTTTATCATGACAAAAATTTCCACTTGAATTCAACTTTTATTTTATTTCATAAGGTGTTCCTTTTGTATCTTTTTTTTGTAAAGTAAAAAATAGACTCAATAATGTTCTGATTCTGATCTTTTTATTTGTGATTAGATTTGATTAATTTCATTAGATTCCAAAAAAAAATGCCTAAACGTTTGAAACCAATATGTATACTATTCCAGGCAAAACTTGTTTTGTTTTTTTAACATTAATATTCTTTCAATTTAAAAAACTATATTTTTATTGCTATGATGAAACCGTTGGAAACAGATGGTCTGATGTTTTAAATTCTATGCTGCATGATTTTAAACTATCAATTGTCTCAAATGTAAAGGATATCAAATTGATTTGCAATTTATGTGCTAGGCAAAATACAAAATGAAAAGTTTTAATTTAATTTTATTAACTAGTTTATAAAACTGAAAAATTTGACAGGTTTACTGTTTCGTTACCAGTTAGAACTTACATTATGTATAGGCATTACACTTCTAAATATTAAAAAAGTGGAAATATTTAATTTTATGTGTGTTACATCTAGGGATTGCAATCCCGGGATCCCGAGATCCCGGGATCCCGGACGTTTTTGGGTCCCGAAAATCCCGGGATTCTAAACACAAAATCCCGGGATTTTCGGGATTATAGCAGGATTGAACTAATTAAATTATTTTGTAAAACAAAATGTTCAAAGTTGGTAACTATACTGAATTATAACGAGTTATATAATGCTGCTTTGCAGGTTTATCCTGTTTATGCTTTATCCTTACGATAAATGGAACAAATTTTTGAATAGACCATGGAGTTCAGGATTTTATCAATGAAAAAAGTTTCACAAACACAAATTATGGCAGGTTTGTTTGACTATTGTATAAAAAACAATCGTTAAGTTTGTTGGCAAGACTTCTCGCGTTAAAAAGATAAATTTTAAAATTGTTGAGCGAATTTGTTGTTAAGTGATTGCTTGAGTTTATTAAGTCGTTTTGTTCATTTCAAAAAATATTTTTAGAGAATGAAAAAAATAAAAATGAACAAGTAATAAAAAAAAATTATATCTAAAAAAATTTAATGATTACTACATAACAATTCCCTTTGGGATATTTCTAGCGATTTGTATAATTATATTTGCACAATTATTAGTTATTGCAACATTATAATGCCCTTGACAATTAATTCCGCTTGAAGGAATTCTAGTGTGAATACATACAAAATTTGACTGTGTAATGAATCGTTTTGAACGTTTTGAACTGATAACCTTTTAAATGATTTTGTTGTTTACCTCAATAATATGTTGTTTACTAATGCACCTTAAAAAGATATCCTTCTAAACATGAATGAAAACAGTGAAAAGGGAACATCATTTTTTCGACACAAAAAAGATAAAGACCCAACTTCAATGTGGTCACATTAATTGAAGTCTGCGGATAATTTGGCAGCAAAATGTAAGAAATGTGGTGTAATTTTGAAAACATTGGGTGGTTCTACAAAAAGCCTTCATACGCACTTATCAACTAAGCATAATTTGAAAGTAACTTCAGCCAACAAAAATTTACCTAGTTCAAGTCAACAGTTGAATGATGCCATAACCGACGAGAAGCCTCCTACGAAACGAAGAATAACAAGTTACTTTGCATCTGAAAAAAAAACCCTTAGACGAAACACTGGCTCGAATGACAGCTTTAGATGGCCTAACATTTAATGTATTTATAACATCAAAAGATTTAAGGCAATTACTGATTACCAGTGGTTTCGAAAATTTGCCCAAGTCAGCAAACTCAATTAAAAGGATAGTGGTGAGTTACAGCTTAAATATTAGACAGTTAATTTCCAAAGAAATTTATCAATATAAAGCTTTGGGAACACGATTTTCTCTGAGCTTTGATGAATGGACCTCTACAACAAATAAAAGATACATGAATATTAATGTACATATCCCAAATAAGCACTGGAATTTGGGTCTTATTTGTGTATATGGTTCTATGAATGCTGAGAAATGTTTTGATGTTTTAAAAACACGTCTAAAGGAGCATAATGTTAATATTGATACAGACATTGTTGCTATTGTTACGGATGGTCCAAATGTAATGGTTCGTGTGGGAAAAATTATTGAGGCTGAACACCAGTTGTGTTTAGTCCATGGAATTCACCTTGCAGTTTGTGATGTTCTTTATAAAAAAAGTTCTACGCCAATGTCCAACACCGAAGCACCATTGAAGGAAACTCAAGATATTGTTGATGAAACAGATGATCACGAAGATGAAGAATTTATCAACGAGGAAATGGGATTAGGCTTTCTTCCCCCAACAAATGATGGGATAGCAAATATGGATTTACTCACTAATGAACAAAATATCAATGAACTAGTGAAAAAAGCCTGTATGGTAGTTGTTCTTTTTAAACGATGCCCGACAAAAAATGATGCAGTCTTGCAAAAATATGTCAAAGAAGAGAAAGGCAGCGAGCTTTCGCTCATTTTGGATTGCAAAACAAGATGGAACTCTCTTCTATTGATGCTAGAGCGTTTCCTTGCTTTAAAAACATGTATACAGAAAGCTTTAATTGACTTAAACCACCCAGTTTCCTTAAACGAAAGTGATTTTGTGGTTCTTTCGGAAATAATAGAAGTACTTGCTCCTGTCAAATTAGCAGTAGATGCGTTATGCAGACGAGATGCTAATCTATGCACTGCAGATGCAGTATTTATATTTTTATTCCAGCAGATTGCTCAAAAACAATCTCCCTTTGCTAATAAAATGTTCCAAGCTATAAAAACAAGAATGGAAAAAAGATGATGTGAAGAAATTTCTGGTGTTTTAAAATACCTTCAAAATCCAAAATATGATGCTGTGAATGATGAAACAAATGTCTGCAAAATTTTTGGAGTTCCTCCTAAAACCCTTATTAGGAAGCAGATAAAAAAACTTATTGAGAGACTAGCTGCTTTTAAAAATGATAATTTAGAAAAATCAAGTATTGATGTTGATAAAAATATAATGGCTGTCGTTAGAAATGAAGAATCACAACTTCGAGCCTCCCTGTCTTTAAGAGAAAAGTTATAAGAACAAATTGCACAAAGCATGAAAGCCATTTAACCAGAAACACAAACTTCAAATTTAATGTCAATCATAAAGAAAGAAATGCATCTGTTTGAAAATGGAGGAAACCGGGGGCATAATTTGGAATTAGTATACCAATATTTGTTATCTATTCCACCGACAAGCATCAAACCTGAGCGGGCATTTTCTGCTGCTGGGTATTTGGGAAGTAAAATAAGTAGTAGGCTAAATGACCAAACCTTAAATGCTCTACTATTGCTCCGGGCATATTTTCAGACAAAAAAAGAAAGTTTGTAAATAAAATATGCATTTAATATGAATTGTTTTTTTGTTTTACATTTATTATTTAGCTACCATTTATTTATAAATATAAAATAAAGATTTTCTTTAATTTTTGTCTCTCAATATTAACAAACAACTTATTATGTTATTTTTTACAAAGTAGCTTGTTGCTACAGCAGCTACATCGGTACCCAAATTTAAGAAAATTTATGTTTACAAATTTATTTTGAAATTTTGATTGTTTAGTTACTTTAGTCAAATACACTTTAAATGTTCAAATGTTATTTACATATCCAATTATTTGATGAAGGTTATTCTGTAAAGTCTGTAATCTTAAAACATAATATGGAAGGTACCGTATATATATATATTTCTGCATTATTTTAAGATCTTTATATACACCTGCTGCCTGTTACACAATTAAAACAATTTAAGGCGCCGTAGAAAATTAATGTAAGTCATTAAAACATAATGAAATTAAATAAAGAATTGATAACATCAAAAAGTAAATTCATATATGCAGTATTAAGTTCTGTTTTTTAGCAAATAACTCACATTATACAAAATCTTGGGATACCGGGATACCAGGATTTTATTGACTTCAATCCCGAAATCCCGGGATTGTAATTCATGCCCGGGATTGCAATCCCTAGTTACATCCCATATGTTTAGATCAATGATTGAAGTGCCTGATAAACTGAAACAGGCATACATACAGGTAATAATAGTAATAATAATAATAATATTAATAATAATAATAATAATAATAATAATAATAATAATAATAATAATAAATTTTTTCTGTACACATACAATGTGTGAGTCTATTATCTGTAGATGTTAAAACTTTGACAGCCGTTGCAAAAGTTTTTTTCTTTTTTTTCTTTTAAAATGTTATATATTTTTTGTTTTCATTTTATTTGTTTTATATTTTTATTTTGTTTTTTTTGAAACGATTAAACTTGTTTTCGAAGTTTTTTTTTAAGCGTGTTGTATTACAATTTGTTACCATTTACCTTTAAAAAAATAAGTGCTCTAAAAGGTTACAAGCTAACGTAATTTATGAGTTGATGAGTTTACATCAGAAAAACCACAGATGTCCAAAATGAGTATCTTGTCTTCAAAAAAACACTGTGAATAAATAATACTTGTATTTAGCACAAAAACTGCTTTTTTTTATTGTATAAGGACTAAAATGTCAGAATAATATACTTTTAATTAAATAAATTATTAATAAACAGATATCTAATTTCACTAAACACTAAATTTCATTTTTCTCAAAATGATAAAAATGTGACATCTATGGTTTTACCCATGTGGTTTACATATATATGTATATATATATATACATATATATATATATATATATATATATATATATATATATATATATATATATATATATATATATATATATATATATATATAATATATATATATATATATATATATATTTATATATATGTATATATATATATATATGTATATATATATATATATATATATATATATATATATATATATTTATATATATGTATATATATATATATATATATATGTATATATATATATATACATATATATATATATATATATATATATATATATATATATATATATATATATATATATATATATATATATATATATATATATATATATATATATATATTAACTTCCTCTATAATTAGGTCTTCTAATTTAGTAGTCTCTGAGATGGATACTCTCTCTGGATCCTCTAAGCTTAAATCTTTCTTGTTGAGTACAGAGAATGTAAGCAGTTTTCCTATGACAGACATTTTGGTAGACCTGTCAAGATTAGGATCAGCCAATGTCATAGTAACACACTTTGGGGAAAGATACCAAGTATGGTTTTAAAGGCTTTTTGATAAAGCACTACCAACATTATAATCTCAATCTTTTTGGAAGATTTTAACAGCTTTGTATGCCTTAAGATCATTTACTACTGCATATTCAGCATTGCTGGATTTGAGAAATGAAGGAGCAGAGTATGTGGCAACAATTAAATTAGCCTTAGAGACGAAAGTCTTAAGTCTCTGATCATCACTCTTGAAGTTAATAATAGGAAATGTAATATCCAGAAGCTCCAAGTAGATGCTGTCACACATAAATCTAACATTATGGTTAGCACCTAGTTAGTACAAATTAAACTTTTCAAGCTTGGGTGAATTGATATTCATATAGAATGCAAAGTATTTTACCAAGTGATTATAACCATTTGAGATATAAGCTGTGAAGATCACTTCAAACAACTAGCTCATTTTAATGAAACTTCTTGAATTTTTTCCTCAGCTCCTGCTTTACTAACAATAGGGTAATAACTATTCATCCAAGCGTGCTTCAAATCATTATACATCTGTTTAGATGGTCCCACAGTTTGCTCTTTAAAAATAGCTTTGATGCCCCATTTTATATGCATCTCTGCAATATGGTGTCGACACAAGAGCCAGAAAACTGATTGTCCCAAAACTCTGACTAAAGTTATAATTGGTCCTGATTTTTTTCTTGTGTTTATAACTGTTGTGTCAGTACACACAGCAATGATATTCTCTGATATTTCGAATATTTCTACTAGATTCTGGAGTACAAACAGCCATAAGTTTTTCTATTGCCCACAGGAACAACTCCAAGAAGTAAATCATTGTTTAATAAAAACTCAAGACTTGGAACTGATACTGCTAGTCTATCAATAAGAACTCTTTTCCTTGATTCTTTTTCTATGTGCTTTACAATTTTTCCATCAAAGGGTAGCACCAATGGTTTTTCTTCATTGTTTCCATATACTCATTATGGATTTTACAAAATAAACAGATTTTTATCTTTAAATTTAATAACTTTATCAATCAGCAATCCAAAACAGATTTTTATATTATTACAATCTAAAAGCTAAAATATTAAAACAGTATAATTTTTACCTTCTGGATTAGTTTGTGTCTGCCCCTACTAATCGACTCTCTGCTTATCCTTAACTCTGTGATATCTCCTTCAAGATTACAATGCTAGAGATGAATAGAGTTTGATCTCTTTTACTGATACCAGCTCTCATACACGTTTGTGTGGTTGCTGCAATCAAACTCTCTGTAGTAATCTCCTTGTTTACTGCTAAGACTGAGGGACCAGATCTGTGTCTTAATTAAGGTCTATCTGGCTTATCAGCCAAAGTTGGTTCATTGCTTAAGTCAGGGTGATAATCGTCTCTATAAGGGTACAGCTGGGGAGGAATTATCAATTTTTAGAATTTTTAGAAAATTTTTATCTTTTGCATGACATGATATTAAAAAGGATGAGAAGAGAGAGAGAATTAACTAGGAAATAATTAAAAGATACTATAAAACATTATACCTAATATTTATTTTCTTTTACATTTTTTAAAAGGTGGTTCATCTTTTTCACTTATAGAGTCCTGAACTTTATTGTCTGTTCTCACTGGATTATTAGGAACCAACCAATCTGTTTCAGCTTTCTTTATAGCTCTGCGTGTCTAGTGTATCTTTCAATTCTTCTCTTGATCTAAATAAATAAAAACCTCTGAAATTTAGTATATAAAAATGATTAAATATTTGACAAATCTTAATCAGTTTTAGTTTCATTAAATGTTTATTACCCTGGCCTTTAACTCTTTATCAATGCAAGCACTGATAAACATTTTTCTGTCTTGTCATTAATCTTAAAGAAGGTCTAGGTCTTCTTTTATTGTAGCACTGTCTCTTGGCATAGAAATATCCTGATGCACGGTGTACTCAAACTGTTGAGAGCTGATGTCAATTAAGTTATCTGTCATTATCTGGAACTTTTCTTGCTCCTTTTGAGATGCATTTAGTTTCATTTTAAGTGGTTTTTCATTGCAAACAGCTTTATATTGCTTGTAAATTTCTAGAAACTTGTTTAGTATGCTTACTTCTGAAAGAACATAGTTCTAAAAACCACAAGAGGCCCAAATATTTACAATACTCTGGAGCAAACAGTATTCTTCAGTCACAGCGTTGCAAGCTTCATCAGTTCCTTTGCACTTCATATCTCTAGAAGATGGCTTTTGACTGGTCTGAATCTTTTAACCCTGGGGGAAATAACATACAGAAAATATCTAATAACATGACCATTAGTAGGCGATTGCCTGCTAGGTTGAGAGCTCAGTGGAGTTTCAAGAAGTTTCATAGTCAGGTCTTCTTGGGTTGTAATTTGTGGGCTTTGCAGCTTCTTTTTTAGCTTTAGCTTTTCCCATTTTTCTGAAATATTAAAATGTTGGAATGAAGAATTAGTTAAAACATTTATAAAGGTAAATATAAAAATTAATAAACTGCGCTTTTAAGCATATTGAGTAATAATATAATAAGAACTTAATGGCAGACAGTAGTAATGGTGGGATGGTGGAGTTCTAGGATTTAGTACGGATAAAGGTGTAGAGGAATTGGTGGGCATTTGTCAATATGATATGAATAAAATAATATGAATAAAAACAAATAAAAACTATTTTTATTGTATATCAGCATTAATCTACTATTTCCTCTGTTACATAAGCTTGAACAGGAAATTGATATCTGCTAAAATTCATCAAATAAATTGATTTTTAACATTATAATATGTATTATTTATAATCTCTGAAATAATCAAGTCAAATATCT
>NC_061167.1:46216344-46223844 GCF_022113875.1 Hydra vulgaris | reverse complement strand
GAAGTTATGTAAAAAGCACATTTGTCAATAGGAAGTTGATAGATTTCTACCCAGGGGCCATCACAAAGCAAATCTTGGAAAGAGTCCCAGTCAGCTTTAAGGTAATTGTAAGATGTACGGTGATAAGGGGATTCTGTTGATAAAGAAGAATGAGATATTAGTTTTAGAGAGACCAAACCATAATCGGAGGCACCTAAGGGTGAGTGTGGAGAAACTGAGCACTGACTAGGATCAGAAACAAGACATAAGTTGAGTAGAGAAAGTAAATGATACGAAAAGCGAGTTTGAAAGTTGACTGTTTGAGTTAGGGATTGAGAAAGGCAAAAGTTGTGGGCTTTTATGCCTGCAGAGTCACTGACACTAGAGCCAAGCCATTCAGTGAACATTGAAGTCACCGACAACAACAATATTGGCTGATGGATAAAGTGAGAGGGCTTGGTCAATATGATCAGAAATAACATCAAGAAGAGTGCAATCTTAAGATGAGGGAGAGTTAAGACCACAAATATTAGTAAATGATAGGTTTAGCGAACTTGGTGAAGACTGTGGTTTTTTGTGTTTTATAGTTTTTGTTACTTTATTCATTTTTAAATTTGTTAAAGAACTTGACTCGAAACATAGATAGTACTCAGCACACTTTTTTATAGCTCAAGCAATTGCCTCATTTCCACTAATAAACCCTAAGCCGTAATAAAGGGCTCCAATGTGGCCTTGACAATGCACACCAAAAGTACAAACATGGACACCATCCATGCGCAACATGGCACTCTTAGTACTTTGATATTTTTCAGCTGTTAATGGGATCAGCCTCTCTGAGAGCTACCACAGGGTTCGGGAAACCTGACTACCAGCCGGCCTCAGAATCATAAAACTGAGTTTCAGAGCTGTACCCTCATTTAGAGATAATAGAATGAGTTGCTTCGTCATAAAAACAGAGACACTAGCAAAACCCATGCATCGAGTCAAAAAGATCCAGCGTTCAACATCATAAATTGGAAACATTGTATTAAAAATACATCTTCGCTAGCCTTATAGATGAAGAAGGGGTGCGAAGCTGGGCAACAGATAGAATCTGTTTACCCCTTAACTTTACCCAACAGATACAATCTGTTTACCCCATATATATATACATTTATATATACATATATATATATATATATATATATATATATATATATATATATATATATATATATATATATATATATATATATATATATATATATATATATATGTATATATATATATATATATATATATACATATATACATATATATATATATATATATATATATATATATATATATATATATATATATATATATATATATATATATATATATATATATATATATATATATATATATATGTATATATATACATATATGTATATATATATATGTATATATATACATTTATATATATATATATATATATATATATGTATATATATAAATATATATATATATATATATATATATATATATATATATATATATATATATATTTATATATATATACATATATATATATATATATATATATCCTTATAGTGTAGTTAAAAGAGTCTTTTAATGTAAAAAAAGTCTCTTTCGACTACAATTTTAATTACCTCGTCTCTTAAGCTGTATTTGATTGTCGTGGAAATGTCAAAGCAATTAAATTAATGCGGAAGTACATTAATTTTTATTTTTTTTTTTAAAAATTTTCAAAAAACCGCAATAAAATCGACTAGAAAGTTTTTTTTAATTAGTGGTTTTTTTGTTTTGGTTTTATTAAAAAACAATTTTAAAACATTCGTAAATGTTGCTACATCAACTATCTTACAGCCTGACTTGCAACGGAGTGCTGCTACATTGACTGACAAATAGCCTGACTCGCAAGGGAGTGCTGCTACATTGACTGAGGGTTTGGTTCGGGCAGGCAGTTTATCATGTTTATTATTTTTTCACAAGACATCAAATTTTTATTTATATTTCTATATTTAAAAGAATCATATTCGGTTTTCATTAAAAAACAATTTATTGTATTTTTTTACGGTTAGTCCGGACTAATTCTATATTTGTCCGGAAAACTACACAAGTCCGGATGATTTTATTCAAAAAAAGTAGGCGCCTATATTTTATAGAATTTTACAAACTGTGTATATGAACACTATTTCAAAATAAACAGTATCATTGAATATATTAAACAACTCTGCTATCATATGATACTTGGCTCTTTGCATTCTTTCACAGTTTCTCAACATTCTATTCTAATAGATGTTTTTAATAACTTGTGGCTATGAAAAAAGCCGTTTTTTAAAAATTCAACGCAGAACAGCTCATCAGTATGATTCTTCATGGTCTTACTTCCTAAAATAGTTAATTGCTTGTTAAAATTGATTAAATTTTTTCTTAAATTTTTTTTTAAAAACATAAAAAAAAAACAAAAAAAAAACGCAACTTTGAATTGTTAATTAACCAAAATTATGAGATTGCCTAACCAAAAAAAAAATCAATCAAAACTATTAACAATATTAATAATAAAACTATTTTACCTTTATTTTAGGCAGTTATCAGAAGAACTGTCACTTTGCTTTCTTAAACTATTTTGTTTTCACTCTTTTTTTATCCATTTTGTTTTTTTTGCAAAAGAGGTACATATCAGATGTCATAAACAAATAATTAGCTGTATCCCTAGTGTTTTCTGCAAATGAGGTTAAACGAGCATGACCAATTCGAGCAGTTTTGTTTTCCTTATTTCTGGCTTCAATAGCACTCTCAGACAAAGAACCTATTGGATACTTAAAATACCTTATAAAAGAAGTACCATGAACTATCACTCTATGCACAGATTGTGACATAGGTATGGTTTTTAAAAATTTATCATTAGTTATGAGTGCAAATAGATGTTCAGATTTCTGTTTGAAAACCTTTATATCCGGTCTTTTAGTTGTTCTTTTTATATCAATGAGTAAATCTTGAAACAACTTAATCATTCTGATATCCAAGTTTAAAATTCTCCCTGTCACAATCGGGTTATTAAAAAATTTGCGAGCAACATTTCGAGTATTGGTTGTTCCACATCCTTTCCTGATAAAAGAAACCCTTATATTCAGTTGTATCTTGAATAAATGCTGGAATTTTTTTTTGTTTTCAATAAATTCTTTACTCTTTTGTGATGGAATATTTCTTCCTTGCTTAACAGCTGGGAGTTTACAAGCAGTACTGAAAATCCACTCCATACAGCGCATCCATAGATGAAGACTGCAAATTCCAAGTTTCAAAACATGCTTGTTTAAATTAATATTTTTTTTTACAAATAGTTTTCAAGTTAAACTCCTTAGAATTTGCAAGGCATACATGCCAGGACTGAGATGAAATTCTTTTTTTAAGCATATTTGATACAACAGCATTTAGTGTTTTGCCATCATTCATTGTGATATAAATAGTTGACAAACTAGACTTTACTACAAAAGTACTTTCACCAAGTTTAAATTCAATATTCTTCAATAAAAAAATTTCATTTTTCAAATGTTCAAATTTTTCCTGAATAAAACTAGCAGTCTCTTTTGCAAAACAAAAAAGAAGATGACGGGTTGCATCTGGACTATTTGGAATTAAATTTTTCCATATTATTTTTACTCCACTTCGGATCTCCAGCAGTACAAACACTATACTATACACAGAGCGATCATCTACACCTCTTTTCATAGTTGCTGAATTTTGAAACTCAGATTGATCACTTTGACCATCACCTCATACTTTGCAAATAATTTGTACATTATCACGCTCTTCTTGTGATAAACTCATTATGCAGTTACTTTCATAATCCAAAAGATATTCAAACACTCTAGAAACTGAATGCTTTATCATATGGAAAAGACTACATTTTACTTCGGTTTCAGAATATTCAACCTGTTCTGGATATGTCAATTTTTTGTATTGCTTTAACTTGGTTAAACCTGGAGGAACAAGATGACGGTTATGAGTCACTGTATTTTTAAATTCAGTCCATGTTCTATCTGTAAGTTTCAAATTACAAAGAGCTTGCAATGACAAATTTGAACCATATAAAATAGCCCTACCATCAGTAGAAGAATTAGATTTAAACCTTTAAACAGCATGTTGCAGTTCTTCCACCTCTCATTCTCTAAGACTATCTGTTCTTTTACGCTTCATCCTGTTTGTAAGCTTAATAAAAGATTTTCTAGGTTTTGGTGTACAAGATGTATTGACTGCAGATGATTTAGGTACTCTACATGGTACACTATAAATAATAAAAAAATACATTGAAACATATATACATTTTGAAGGTTTTGTGAAACATACTGTTTAACAGTCTACTACAAATGCAATTAAAAGCGTATCTTAAAGTAATTATAGTTTTGAGTTTTTTAAGTTATATTTTGAAGCTAATTTTTTTTTTTTTTTTTTCATAAGGAATTTGTTTATTCTTTAGTTATTTCAATAATAAAGTATTTATTCTTAAGAAATTAATTCCATTGGTCAAAATGTGTGATTACATTTAAATTGATCGGACAATCTGATTTTTTAACCAGACAATGTCTGAACCCAACTGGTAAATTGAGCCCTCTCTCTATTTAAATATATTTTTAACTTTTTTTTAAAACTTGAAAATTAAAAATTTTTAATGTTAAAGTTTCTTTAATTATTTATGTTTTATTAAGAAATCAAAAAGTTTTATTTAAAACTATAAATTTAATAACAATATTTTTTTTTAAGATAACAATGAATGTGTAACCTCTAATCCATGTTATTGGAACAACAGTATGTGTAGAAATACAATAGGGACTTATGTGTGCTTATGTAAAAATGGATGGCTTTTAGGCGATGATGAAGCTAGTTGTGTGGGTGAGTAATTTAAAAATAAATTAGAGCTTTTAGCTTAAGAAATTAGAGCTTTTAGCTTAAGAAATAAGAAATTCCTTTATTTCTTTTATTCACTAATTTTTTACTAAGATGATAGCTTTTTTTTTTAAGTTGTTGCTGTGATGATGTGTCACTATGCTATATATATATTTGTTGAAATCATTTTTTAAAAGTTTAAATCTGATTATGTGGGTTTATGTATATTATGATTTTTATTAGCATATATGCCTGTATTTATATTTACACAAATGTATTCATGAATGCATACGTTTGCGTAAGTATATATTCACATGTATAAATAAATTTTACATGTGCAATATATACATATATATATATATATATATATATATATATATATATATATATATATATATATATATATATATATATATATATATATATATATATATATATATATATATATAATACATATATGCCCATATTTATTAAGAATCTGCTTACTTTGCCTATTAGGCACAATAATCAGATATAAGCATAGATTTAGATCATCCTCTAGATTTAGACAATCAGTGTTAAAGTGCACTGTCATCAGTTTTGTTTTGGGGGGGTTAAGACCTTCTCTGTGTAATAAATTTTGAAATTTTTCTAATCCTGCTTATATATTTATAGCAAAAAAATAATAATATAGCAAAAAAGATTTCTAAAATTTAAAATAAAATTGTAAAGTTTTTTCATTTTATAGATATATTATATGCGATTATTCCATATAATGCCTGCAAACTCAAAAGATGCTAAAGACGTGTACACCTACAGTTGTTTGTATGTTTAAAAATTATGACAATATAAAATTTGCAACCACCTCAAATTGAGGGGGTTAAACTTTATATGGTCATGATTTTTGAACACTAAAATGTTTTACTATGAAATTTAAAATTTATTGATGAATATAAGTCTAGTTGAAAATAATACAAAAAATATTTTATCAACTTGGGGCTTTTTTTTTCCCAAGCTCCAATTATTGCAATTTTTTGCAAAGCATCCTCATTTGACTTAAGTATAAACATATAAATGTTTGGAGTTTGATCCATGTCTGAAAGTTATCTTAAAGACCAAAAATTGCTGGTTGCGCCCCTGTAAATAGATTATGTAAAACGCGATATCATTTTTTTATATTCAAACTTTATTTAAAGCGATATCAAGGTTAAACATTTTTTATAAATACACAAGTTGTTTTTAGGAATTTTTTTAATTAAAGAAATCTATTTTAAAAAAAGAATTCAAGTCTTCTTAAATTCTCTCAGTCAAATATTTTTGCGATTAAAATTTAAAAAAAAAAAAGAAAAAATTTTAAAATTATAATGTTCAATAATTATAAATTTACAGCGAGGGTCATTCCTGAAAGTTATTGGAAATAAATACTATAGGTTAAAAATAAGGAGATTTTGTAGCAATTCAATGTTCAAGTGAAAGTCAAAACCTGATGAAGTTTTCAGAATGCTTTAACATTACTTAATTTGAAGTTTATGTACATTAGATATTTTCATAGATTTTTGCTACCGTTTGTTTACAACAAAATGTACTGCGACAATTTCTTTTCACTACCTCAGTTGCAATGGGTTCCGTGTCAAACATTCTAGAAGGGACACTAACACTTCTACTAAAAGGATTAAGTTCTGCAATAATATATAGCGATTAACTATTGTTTTTTAAATTTTAGGCTAAAGTTGTGGTTGATGTGGAATTATTTGTACAAAATATTAAATTTTTATTATTTTTTGTAGGAAACATAAAAAATGATTTGTTATTTAATAAAAAAAATTTATTTACATTTTTTTCAAAGATAACAATGAATGCATAACCTCAAATCCATGTTTTTGGACTAACAGCATATGTAATAATACAATGGGAGGTTATTCGTGCTCCTGTTTAAATGGATGGGTTTTGGGGAATAATAACGTTAGCTGTGTGGGTAAGTTGTTTAGAAACTTTTGAGCTTTTGAAAAAAATTTATTCTTTATTAACTTATGCTATTCAAAGATGATTACTTCATTTCGATGATTTATATATTCTATGATCATATATTTAATATTTGTTTGAATTTATTTTGACTCTAGGGGCCAATACTGTAAAGGAGGCTGTTCTTTTTTAAAAGTATTTTGTTAATCTTTTTTTGATAACTAGGCAGCTCTTAAACAAATTCTTTTATTCTGAGTGAATAACAGACTTCAAGATAAGACAAAAAAAAAAGTGAAAATAAAGTTTGTTTTATTGCAGGAACAGTGTAAATACTAGTAGTACAAATCAAAAACTTCTGTCTCTTGTTAAAACTTCTTCTAGAAAAAATCTTTTTTAACCCTAGTTAAAATTTTTTGATAAAGTTGATAAGTTCAATTATATAGAAAACTTATTTTATGTATTCATGGTCTGCAAGTTGTTAACAAAATGTTAACAACTTGCAGACCATGTATGTATGTATATATATATAAATATAAATAAATATATATATATATATATATATATAAATATAAATAAATATATATATATATATATATATTCTTTTCTTTTTTCTTTTAACATCTTCACTTCCAACAAGGCTGCAAGCAACCACTATAAGAGTTGGAAGTTACTGGAAGAGAAAAGACTAAATCTGTAGAGCAAGATAAC
>NC_061167.1:46212376-46215346 GCF_022113875.1 Hydra vulgaris | reverse complement strand
TTCCTCATTAACCAAATAAACTCAATAAATTAAAAAAGATGGTCAAGAAAAGTTCTGATGGAAACACTTAACCCTAAAAAACTAAAGATCTCTTTTATCTTTGAGAAACTAATGCACAATCCCATCAATGTCACTTTTTTTGCAACCTTCAACTATTTAAGCTGGAAGCATAGATAGTTTTTCTTCATCAATATCAACAGCTGTTTTAACGCTTGATGTAAGCTCTAACATTTCCATTCTAAAGCAGTTTCTTAACTGTCAAAAAAAAATATAAAGAAGAAATGAAACCATTCTAAACAATGAACAGTATTTGAGTCAAATAAAGCTGTTTAGATCATTAGCATCTTGCACATGTGTTACTTAAAATTAAACAAGCAAAAACAATATTGTAAATAAACAATTACCAAAATAATAAAAAAAAATTATTACCAGCTGCTTTCAGTTACTTTTAGAAATGTGGCTTCACAAATAGTAGCTAAAAAGTAAGATGCTTGCAAGTAATTTGGCCAGTACATCAAATTTTTAATTGATTAGCCATAAAAAAAATTCATGGCACTCATGTTGTTTTTTTGTTAAAAAATTCAGCCAAAGCAAATTTTCTAAACTTTATTGCCATCTTTAGTTAAACAGTACAACAGTTATTAAAAATCAAAACAAATAATTATATAATATAACAATCTTCAGATGAACTTTTTTTTGTGATTTTTATTTTTTTAAACTGATATATTAGTCTAAAATTTTTTGAGTTTTATTTAGAACTCAATAAATTATAGACTAATATTTCAGTTAAAAAAAATAAAATTTAAAAAGTCTAAAATTTATAGAGTTTGATAATTGGTTAGTTAAAGAAAGTGATTTTTAAAGTTTTTGTGGTTCGGAAAAGTCTTTATAATAACATTTTTTTTTTTAAATATGATATAAAGAAAGAGTTAAGAATATTCGTTACAGTTTTATATTTATCAGTATTTTCATCCTTCATTATAGGTTGACTTTACTACAGCTAATAAGCCGTAGTAAATGCACCCTAAAGACACCCTAAAAACGACTGTAGAACTTAGTTTGTTACAGTTTTGGTAATAACAGTTCATATCTAATACTTAATATGTCCTCCTCGTGATGCAACTACACTTTTCACACGCTCTGGCATAGAATTCACCAGAGTCTGACACAAGTTCTTCAATTCTTCATTGTGAAACCAGATTTCCATGATAGCCTCTATCAGGTTCGGTTAACTGGTACAGTCGCGAGTTCTAAGTCTCTTCTTAACTATACCCCATAAATTCTGAATGAGATTAACATCAGGTAAATTGCCTGGCCATTTTAGAGTAATAATTCTGCTGTCTTCGAGGAATTCGGTGACTTTCTTTGATGTGTGACACAGTGCTAGGTCCTGCTGAAAATCCCCGTCACTGTCAGGGAGCTGCTTTGTCATCTCTGGTATCAGTTTTCTCCTCAGAACATCAACATAGCCATCGGAATGCATCATACCAGTCACAAGCTGAAGTGCTCCAGGCCCAGCTAATGTGAAACACCCCGAAAACATTTTCGTATCCGGATATTTGACATGCTGTTCGATGTGACCTTCACGTATTCGTTCCCCAATTGATCTGCAAATAAACTGTGACCGCTGTCCTTGGACCTCAAAATGAGACTCGTCTGGGAATATCACCTGCAAATAAATCAAATATTTAAAGTGATTATAAAGCTTGATATTGGTTTAGATATGTTTTTACCATAGTACACTGTAGGATTACCAATATGATATTCAAAAATGCCTGCAGAAGGACAGACAAAGAAAAAGACTTACTACACAGATTATTTGAAACAATTCACATCATCTTTGGTCATCTTTGGTCTATTGCATCATTGGTCTAGTCATCTTTGGTCCATTGCTTGTATTCCTTGACCCATTCGAATCTTCTTCTCTTTATAGCTGTTGTCAAAAGTTGGTTCTTGGTGGGCTTTCTAGCTGACCGCACAGCACAAAGCAGCCTCCGCCTAACAGTGCTTGAACAGTCGTTGACACAATGACTTTCAAGATCATTCCTGAGCTGGGCACTTGTCTTCTTAGGGTTCTTCTTACTTTGTTGTAGTAGAAACGATATATAAAAAAAAGAGTTTATTTACTGGCATACTGCAGTTAATTGTATAACTTTAATATTTAAGATTTAAAAAAATGATAAACAGCATTTTTTATTTAAATGTTAGTGTTGGTTTCATTAAAATATCATATGTCAACAAACTTGACATTGGAGGATTTTAATGCATCTTTAAGCAAGAATTTTGATATAACATATTGTTATTAATATTAAAGTTGTTATTATTATTATTTTCTAAGTTATAATTTTAAAAATATAATAATTTGGCATATAAAATAAGCCTTTTGTTCTATTGTATCTACTTGTGTAGGTCTAATTGTTTATATGCAATCCATTTGACGTACCCAATATGCATCTAGATTTTTATTAAACATTGTCACAGATGTTGTACACAATATTACAGATAGGAGACTGTTCTATAAATTTTTAAATTGCATTCTAAAAAAGTTTTTCCGGACATCTGTCTTACAAAACATTTTTTTCAATTTATAAGCATGACCGCAGGTTGTTAAATTAGGTTCAGTCATAACGGAGGAAAAAATATTAACAAAATATATAATCTATATATTATTAATTGGAAACAGCCATACTGACACACATGCTATTACAACTCAGATTAACTACTTAATGGTTTGTAATTACAATAATAAATATAAAATCCGTGCAGATGTATTTAATGAAATCCGTACTGATGGTATTTAATGAAAAAATAATGGTACTTAATGAAAAAATAAAAGGTTTGTAACTACATTTATAAAGATTGTGAATGCATTGGTAAGTTTCTGCCATATCATTACGTAAGAAACGATAGCTAATGCTTGTTAAACTTAGTCTAGTAGTTTTTGATTGTGAATCCATTCTGGCCAAAACC
>NC_061167.1:46152376-46209876 GCF_022113875.1 Hydra vulgaris | reverse complement strand
GTATAATTTCATTTTTAAAACATGAAGACCACACAGATTCAGCGAAATAAATTAACGGTCTAACAAAAGTTGTAACTTTTAGTAATTTACTATTTAAACTTAAAAATCTCTTAATATATCCAAAACTTTATTTACTTTATTTTCACACTTAATTTTTCCATTTCAAGTAAGAAGTAAAGATTAACCCTAGATCTTTTTCAGCAACAATGGTACTTAAAGACATATTTTGCATAAAATAAGTTCTTTTTGCGTTATTTTTACCAAAGTGCATTATCAAACATTTCTCAAAATTAAATTTTAATAGCCATTTGTCGGACCAGTTGACAGCTTTATCTTGGTCATTTTGCAATAGGTTAACACTTTCTTCACAATCAACCTGAATAATAGTTTTTCATCATCGGCATGTTTTATATTTTAGTTTTTTCATATTTTTACAGTTTGTTTATATTTTAGTTTATTAGTTTTATATTATAGTTTTTTTATCAACCTGAATAATAGTTTTTCATCATGATCAAATTACATTTACAGGTATATTCTGAGATAAATAATACGAGTTTGCATCTAATGTCTTAATAAGGTTGGTTGAACAAGATCTTTTTTTAACAAAGTCTTGTTGGTTTTTCGAAAGAGGATTATTTGCATCTAGAAAACTTATAATTAAATCTCACACAATCCCTTAAAGAATCTTACAAGATATAGAAGTTATTGAAATCGGACAATTCAACGGTGACAGTGCTCTTTATTTATTAAATTTAGGACTGATATTGGCTGATTTCCAGTAAGCAGGTAGTTCAAAAGCATGATGGAAGCTATAAATATATGGTACACATTTTCAACTTTTCCTTTCATCGTCATCATATGCATAGATATATAGATAGATTGATAGATAGATAGAAAGACAGGTAGATAGATATATAGATAGACAGGTAGGTAGATAGATAGATAGATAGATAAAAATGTGAGTCTGCGTGCGCGCGTGTGTGTGTGTGTATGTGCACATGAAACAAGACAACAATTTTATGTAGCTGGTATATTTACAATTCTTTGTAGCTGGTATATTACAATACCTTAGATAATAAAATAGAAGGTAATTAATATAAAGTAATAAATGAGGCAAGTAATTATATTTAATTATATTTTTAATATTTATGCATTTCACTATATACAAATGCATAAATGTTAAAAATATAATTTCATTTGCCTCGTTTATTACTTTTTATTGATTGCCTTCTATTTTATTAATAAGATATTATAATCTATATCTGAAAATATTAAATATATCAGCTACAAAAATAAATTTCACTTTCAGACCGTTTTAAATTACTGTTTGCGCTTTTTTTCGATCACGCGACAATATGTTTTAGCAAGCTCGACGGGTTTTTTAAAATAAGCTTTAATTTCGACAGAAATTCTATCTGGGTCACTCCTAGTGACTATGATTCAAATAAGTAAGGTTTTAAACAGTTTAAAATACCAGCTTGCTAGTTTCAGTCCAATCAAATCTTAATTGGCTTCAATTAATCAGTAATTAAAAACAAATCACCGAACTGGCCATTTAGTAAATGGACAGTTCGTATATAGTAAATATAGTTAATATATACAGTAAATATTACTATAGATATAGTAAATATTTCAATAATCATGGACGGAAAAAAATAAATAAGTTTAATAAAAGCAGTCAATAAAAATGATCTGTTTTGTGTTAAAATAAAAAAAAAAACTGTATTACTTTTGTTTTAGGGCAAACTTTAATAAAATAAACAATATTGAAGATCATAAATATTCATAATAATTATAATATGCATATCATAATAATATGCAAGCGAGCATAACTAATTGATAATAATTTTTTTTATTTAACTGATTTTAAAAATATTATATTTATATATTTTTATTGTTTTAATAAATCAATTGTTTTAAAAAAAAATCGACCTAAGAAATGGCTTGAAAGAAATGTTTTTATCAGATTTAACTTTAGCAGATTAATTTGACAAACAAAAGCAATAAGATCGCTATTTTTAGATATGTTCTAAATGTTTAACACTATTGTTCATTTACCACGCAAAAAAATTAGACCTTTGTACTTTTAAAAACTTTATAAACGATCTTTTAAGACGTAGCAAGTTTTTATAGTTTATTTATTTTTTTTAACTCATTTAAATATGCTTTAATAGCTTTAATAGTTATCAAATCTGAGCTGCGTTTCTGAAATAATATGAAGTAATCAAAATTACGTTTATGTTTAAACTAATAACGGTTTCCATTTGAAAAATATTCTTAATATTAAGTTCAATTTAACTGCAACAGCTTTTTTATTATTTAGAACAAATGCTTAAATTAAAATATATATATTGCGTCAATTATTCCAATCTATAAATATAATTGGTGTTTGCTTTAATTTCTCGGATAAGCTAAATGGAAAGCAATAATTTAACAGAATAACTATAATTAAGTAAATTATTTTTTCAATTAATTTACTTTATATTAGATGTGCATATACGGATATTTAAATCGTGACCAATATTTGGTAATTTAGCTAAGTTTGTATGGATGATTGTAAAATTATTTGTTAATTTAAAGCTATGCAGAGGCTATTAAATTTTTTGTTCAGAGAAAATCAACTGTTTTTTATTACAGCTAAGCAAACAGTTAACTAAATAACCAGATATTGAAAACCATATTGTTTTTGAAACCATTAAATACGTTAAAGACATGAAGCACCCTTTTAAGGTTTGTTATAAAGTATTTAAAAAAAGTCTATAAAAAAATTAAAATATTAACATAAATTTTTAAAGTTTTTTATACTTAAATTGAATTTTTTAACTAGTTTAACAATTTTAATTTGTCTTTAAATTCTTTTAAAAGTATATATATATATATATATATATATATATATATATATATATATATATATATATATATATATATATATATATATATATATATATATATATATATATATATATATATATATATATATATATATATATATATATATATATATATGTATGTATATATATATATATATATATATATATATATATTATTATTATTTTTATTATTATTATTATTATTATTTTTATTATTATTATTGTTATATGAATGTTTTCAATTTTATAACGTATTTAATTTATACTTTATGTATTTAATATTTAACACTATAATCTATAGATATTTAACGTTTTATTTGTTAAATATCTAATAAAATATTACAACTTAATTTTTTTTTAGTAAATTAATGTTCATATTAAGACTAATATTTATTTGGAATTGAAACTAATATTTATTTGGAAAAAATTTAATTGTACTAAAATAATCAGAATATCTACAAATATAAGAAATTTTTTAAACTTTTAAAATCATTATATACAACTAGACGTTAAAATCATGGATAACTTGCATATTTCATTATAAATGTAACTGTTTTAACTAGAGAAATCAAAACACTTGGATACAAGTAATTAATGAACAATTAATATTTACCCATAGATATAAAAACAAAGAACAGAGAAATAATAAACGAAACATAAGTTCGTAAGTTTTTTATGTAAAACCTATGATCATATACTTAAGATGTCATAATATCCAAATGAATTAACAACAACTTAAAGTTAATAAATTAAAGACTAAATTGTTATTTACACAAATTATTGATAAAAATTTTAACGTGAATAAAATAATATTACTGTTTTTTTTTTTTGAAAAATTTTATTTATTAAAATCTTTTTTCATTCAAAAGGTATGTAATGGGAAAAATGAAATAAGATAATTATTCTCTCCTAACAGCGATTTTGTAAAGACAGAACAAACACACAATATCACGGTGTTCTTTTTTTATAAATATGACAAACCAGTAATTTGTAGACTCATTTTATTATTGGCTATCATAATAATATCACCACTTTTATTATCACATATATTTGAATAATAATTAAATAATTTATTATAATTTCTCTATTTTCTATCGCATAAAACAGTAAATGTATTTAACGGGTAAAAACACTAACACGATTGTTGTCGATGATTATTTGTACATTTGGACACCAACAATTTCTCTGATAAGCTAAATGGAAAGCAATAATTTAACCGAATAACCTTAATTAAGTAAATTATTTTTTCAATTAATTTACTTTATATTAGATGTGCATATACGGATATTTAAATCGTGACCAATATTTGGTAATTTAGCTAAGTTTGTATGGATGGTTGTAAAATTATTTGTTAAATCAAAGCTATGCAGAGGCTATTAAATTTTTTGTTCAGAGAAAGTCAACGGTTTTTTATTACAGCTAAGCAAACAGTTAACTAAATAACCAGATATTGAAAACCATATTGTTTTTGAAACCATTAAGTGCGTTAAAGACATAAAACACCCTTTTAAGGTTTGTTATGACGAACCAGTAATTTGTAGAGTCATTTTTATTATTGGCTATCATAATAATATTACCACTTTTATTATCACATATATTCGAATAATAATTAAATAATTTATTATAATTTCTCTATTTTCAATCGCATAAAACAGTAAATGTATTTAACGGGTAAAAACACTAAAACGATTGTTGTAGATGATTATTTGTACATTTGGACAAACACCAATTTCTCTGATAAGCTAAATGGAAAGCAATACATTTGGACACCAACAATCCTGCAACTAGTCACGTAAAGAATTTTGCATTAAGGCAGTTAAAGGACAAACAATAATTGGAGAAATGAGGTTTTTAACAGTATTTGGAGAAATTTCAACAATATTGAAACAATCATTATTAAAAAAAATATATTTCAAAATAAATCAACAAAAAAAAACCGGCTAAGAGCATTTGTTAAAAAAATGCATCGAAATCAAAATCATAAAAGTACTTAATTAAGCAGAATTTCGTTTTTTTTGATTTTTATCGGGATGCTGTCAAATTTAGTGAGTAATTTTTTCTTTGTCTAATAAGTTTTAAAAGATCTATAAATCTAGTTAGAGAGAATGTTTGCCATTTACCTGTATTTCATAAGCATTATCATAGCTGTTTACTTGGGTATTTGCGTTGCTTAAAGTTTTTAAGAATTTTAAAGTATCCAATACATTTCTGCAATAAAATAACAAAATCTATGGATATACTGTACAAATTAAATGTTGCAATTTACATTTTAATCACTGTTATATTTATGCTAAGCCTCTATTAATAGCAATGGTAGTTTTATAAAGCAACCATTTAAAAATTTTAAGTAAATTATAAATCTTTTTGCGGGTTGTTCTATATATTCTTGTTATATATATTCTTATAAAAATTTTAAAAAATTTCAAACCAAACTCTAATCATAACATAATAGACAACAATATAGTAACCAAACCTAGAAATATACAAAACAATATTTTTTAATTTCATATTCGAACTAAAACTATATAAAGTTCTTGTAACTGATAGTAAAGGTAAAGTCTTCTTTGAAAACGGAATTTTTTTCAGATGCCAACAATATTTTTAATAAAAAGAATTTAAAAAGTTATTCTACTTATCATTGTTTATTTTGCTTGTAAAACCTTTCAATTAAATAAATATACATTTGGTTTAATATATTTTATGCAAGTTTTTAATAGCAAGTATTATAATAGTTTATAATAGTATATAATAGTTTAGTAATATAAGTATTTTAATAGTTTATAATAGTTTATGTATATCATATTACACTGAAGGTTATTAAATTTTGTTAAAAACAACGCAAATATATTTAAAAAAATAAACAAATAAGGCATTAAACTATTTAATATTGCGTAATTCAAAAACCACTTGTGAAATAACTTTTTTTGCAACTATCTTCTTACAATAATAGAGAAACTAAAAATATAATTATACTTAAATGAATTACTTTATTAAGGCCTATTTTTAGATCTACATTCTTATTTCACAATTTAACTATTCTTAAAACCAACTTGCATAAAGCATTTATATTTTGCTTTTACTAATTTTTACCTAAATTATGCAATGCTAATTTGTTTCAGAGGCCTTGTCTTGAAATTAAATCAATGTAGCTAAAAAAGTAAAATTGGGAACTGTGTTATTAAAAAAATCAACTTAGAAAAATTGTCGCCGCTAATAACAGTTCCTAATTAATCATGATTAAAAAAGTAAATCATTAAAAAAGATAGAAAAATAGCTGTTGTTGTACAGGGTGACAACCATAAGGTGAAACACATTTTCGAACCCCAATCATTTATTAACCCCGTACCATATGACTTTCCCCTTGTTTACAGTTTGTTTTGACATTTGTTTAGAAAAAGTTTTAAAAATTGGAGGAAGAAAAAATGAGGGATTGTATGAAAAATACAGATCTAAATCCTATCAGGGAGCTGATAATTTCATTACACAAAAAAAATTTAAGTCAAGCTGATATTTGGAGACGCATAAGTAATATAAAAGTCAGCAAATCATTGATTAGTCGAACAATTTCTCGTTACAAAACTACTGGGCAAACAATTCCAGCTAAAACTAGAAAAAGAAAGCGCGTCAAGCGCACTCCAGCAAATATCAAAGTGGTAAGAGAACGTTTACGAAGAAATCCTGCTCGCTCAGGTCGGCAGCTAGCTAAAGAGCTGAACATGTCATATATCTCTATGCAAAAGGTTATAAAACAAGATTTAAGACTTAAGTGCTACCGTAAACAAAAAATTGCCAGCCTCACTGACAAAAACAAGGTGGAAAGAGTCAAGCGTTGCAAATCGCTATTGAAGCGGCACGGTGGTGCAGATATTGTTTTTTCAGACGAGAAAATGTTTACTTTGGAGCGCCCGTTGAACAGACAAAATGACAGAGTTTATGCTGTAAAGCTCTCTGATGTTCTTTTAAACGTTAGAACTGTCCCTCGTTATCAGAACGCTTCGGCGGTCATGGTATTCGGGGCCATCTCGAAAAAGTAGAAATTTCCTCTGAAATTTATCGATAGAGGGGTGAAAATCAACAAAGAATACTACTTAATGAAGGTGATCAAAGATTTGATTGAACCTAAGGCTAAAGAAATGCATGGTGATGATCCATGGGTGTTCCAGCAAGATTCTGCCCCTGCACACAAGGCTATTGTTGTTCAAGATTACTGCAAGCAAAATTTCCCAGATTTTATCGATACCAAAGAATGGCCTGCTTCGAGTCCTGACCTCAATCCGCTTGATTTCTTTGTCTGGTGATACATGTTACAAGAACTGGGGAAGCATAAATTAACAACTTTGGACCAATTCAAGGAACTTTTGATTGACATTTGGGACAAAATGCCACAAGAAACCGTGCGTGCCACGTGTGAAAACTTTTTCAAGAGATGTCGAGCCTGCATAAAAGCAGAGGGCGACAGGTTCGAATTAAACCAATAAAACTTGTTAAATACACTTGTAGCTTTCTATTGATACCACTTTCGAATAAAAATAACTCTTAAATTTGAAAATATAGCTTACTTTATGTGTTTCACCTTATGGTTGTCACCCTGTACTTTTGAGGAATAGCGAAGCAAATGTATTTACGCTATTTAAAGCTAAAAACTAAACTGAAGTCTGATAGGCTGTTAATTATTGTTATTGAATATCAAACATGTATTTTTAATGCAGTTAAAATATAAAATTATAACTGAATGGTCATCAAATAAAATGGTTTACGATAAGAAAAGTAGTGAGGATATCGTTTACAGATATTCAGGACGGTTTCAGAATGTATTATATGCGATATCAAGGTTTGGCGCCCCCTTTTATAATAAGAAGTAATTTCTTTAAAAAATTAAAAAAGTATATATTTTAAGAGTTTAATATTTTTATAAGTTTTTAAATAATAGGATAGTATTTTTAATCTGAATGTTCCTTAAAAACTATTTTGAACAATTAAGTATATTAGCAAAGTTGGTTATATAAACAAAACAATAATTTTTCACGACCGTTAATATGAAAAAACCAATATATAATGGTATACTTTTAAATAACCTATTATGCTATACGTTTTTGTAAATTGCGCATATTTATTAAAATTAACAAACTAGAGATGTACCGAAATTTTGGTCGGAAATGGTGACTTTCGAGTTCCAGGTCGAACTATAATATTTCAGGTTAAAATACCGCAATTTGTTTTTTACGTTTTTTTAAAGATATGTGACTCAGGCTGCGTCGATTTAATTGAAAAATCATTGTCCTACAGGGCAATAAAAAACTATATAGGCAAACCTAGACAAAAATACAAAATTCTTAACAAATACAATGTAATTTTACTTTAAGTAATTGATTATGTTACGGTTACTAAAAGTTTGAGAATATTTAAGTGTAAAAAGAGTTGCTATCTAGTTTGGGGCAACAAATTAGCTCTATTTTTATAAAAAATGTTACTGCTTTCGTGAATAGTCTCATTTTAAATGTTATTTAAATTTTAGATTAAAACTTTCAATAAGTAAAATTATAAGAAGCAAATTAAAATAACATATTAGAATTAAATGAAACAAGATTCAATATAATAATATAGGTTATATCTCTATATATTTATAGACAAACAATTTAAAAATGTATTCTACAAATAAGAGTGCTCAATGTTTTTAAAAGAACAGAGCAATAATAAAGCAAAAAAAATTTTCATTTTTTTTTTTTTTTATTTGTTCCTACTACAATTTTTTTTGTATAATATCGTTTTACATAAAATAAAAAGAACACGGAAACTCAAAGAGGATGAAAAGATCCTGTCACCGAGAACCGTTTAACAATGCGATACAAAATAAATAAAAACAAAATACCGATATTTACAATACAAGATTTTTAATAAGCCAAAACTAAACATAAAATACCGTTAAAAAATGTCAAAATATGTAATAAAACTAAATATTTAAATAAAATATTCAAAAAAACTCGATGATGTTATCAATTGTCAAGATAACTTTTTTCAGTTTATTTTTGAAAGTAAGAAAACTACAATTTTTAGAAAAATCAAAGTTTTTTAACACTATGAGGTTCCACAGAAAAGCTCCGCGATATGATATAAGAGATCTTCCAAAATTTGTGTGCGAATAATGTTGATGAATAAGATTGTTATTTCTTAATTCATATTTGTTTCTTGGCCTTATTGCATATAAATTTTGAAAAAATATTGGGGTTAAATTTATCTTACATTTATACATAAAGCAAAGAACAATAAAAAGTTTTAGTTGATATATATTAAGAATATTCATGTCTATTAAAAGAGGTTTTGCATGAGTATAACAATCTTTAAAATTTATTAGACGTGCTAGATGCTTCTGTTGCCGATAAAGAGGTTCTAATTGACTATTATTAGCACTACCCCACGCAATGTTAGCATAGTTTACATGACATTGCATTATCAAGTAATAAAGTTGAATTAATGCATGTCTATTTACAAAATTTCTCGCTTTATACAACACTCAAATATTTTTTGAGACTTTATTGCATAATGTATCGATATGATTTTTCCATGTTAAGTTTTCATCAATGAAAACACCAAGAAAATGTATAACTTTTGATTGCTTTATTTGAACATTGTCAATATATATTTGAGGCATATCATTTAGTAAAAGTTTTTCTTTAGATTTAGGATGAAATAGAGTCCATTGAGTTTTTTCTAAGTTAATTGATAAATTATTTGTCTTAAAACAATTTGAAATTTTAACTAACTCTATGTTTATGTCATTAAAAAGTGTAACAATATCACTACTGGACAGAAAAAGGTTAGTGTCATCGGCAAACATCACTGTCGTTAAATTTGAGGCATTATGCAGATCATTAACATAGACGAGAAAAAGGAGTGGCCCCAGTATAGACCCCTGTGGAACGCCACATGTTATATCTAGCAAATTTGTAGAGGAGGAAACATCAATTTGCACAAACTGTTTACGATTGCTTAAATAGCTTTTTAGCAAATTTAGAAAATTTCCGCTGATTCCATAGTTTTTATGTTTTTGAATAAGAATCTCATGATCTATCGTATCAAAACCTTTTGATAGATCAATGAAAACGCGAAGAGTAAATTGTGATTTTTCAAACGAATCTGCAATATTTCTAGTTAAATGAAGTATTGCGTGTTCAGTGGAATTATTATTTTTAAATCCATATTGACTGGTATTCAATATTTTATTTTTAGAAAGATAATCATATATTTTATTGTAAAGAATCCTTTCAAAAACTTTTAAAAAACCAGAGAGTACAGAAATTGGACAATAATTAGTTATATTTGATAGTTCCCCTCCTTTAAAAATTGGTGAAACTTTGTCGATCTTTAGTTGGTCAGGAAATATCCCCTGTTCTATTAAACAACAAAACACTTGGAAAAGAATAGTTTTTATATTCCATAAGATGCAATTAAAATGTTACTATTTATTCCATCCGGGCCTTTCGCTTTATTGGTTTTTAGCATTTTGTAAGCACATTTAAATTTTTTCATGGAAATTTCAAAATTAATTAGTACGGAAGTTATGGGAAGGGTAAAATAATTTATTGAGTTATATATAATTGGAATATTTGATATTGTGTTTCATCAATAAAGACTTAACAGAAATACTGATGAGTCTTTATTGATGAAACACAGTCTTAAATTTCTGATAAGTTTTTATTGATGAAACACTCTGTTAAAAAAAAAAAAAATTTTAAGTGATTTATTACTACTATATATATATATATATATATATATATATATATATATATATATATATATATATATATATATATATATATATATATATATATATATATATATATATATCCATATAGTAACATGTTCGAAAACAGATTTTACATTAAAATGGATACTTACGAGGACATTAGCAGTATCGGGGACATTTTAGTGTACTCGATAATTTTTTGTCCTCGTAAGTGGCGTTTTTTTTGTAAAAAAATGTCCCCGTAAATAGTTTTTATGCAAAGCGAAAAGTACATACATTGACTGACAAATAGCCTGACTCGCAAGGGAGTGCTGCTACATCGACTGAGGGTTTGGTTTGGCCAGGCAGCTAGGTCAGGCAAAGGGTTAGGGTTAGGTTACATATATATATATATATATATATATATATATATATATATATATATATATATATATATATATATATATATATATATATATATATATATATATATATATATATCTATATATATATATATATATATATATATATATATATATATATATATATATATATATATATATATATATATATATATATATATATATATATATATATATATATATATATTATGTAACCGCAATGTTGAGGTGCAGGCTTTTACTGTAAAATCAAAGGTAAGAAATTAAAAAAGTTTAATGCTCGCTACATCCGAATACTAGCCGGAATTTTATTAACAATTACGTGAGCTGTAATTCAAAATTTTTTGAATTGGTACACCCTTACATTTAGTACATAAAATCTGGTTACAGAATTGTACGCGTCATAAAGTTCATTTTTAAACATACAATTACCAAATACATATTGTAGAGTTTATATTGATAAAAATTATTATTTAGATTCAAAAGTATCGTGAGTAAGTAAGTGAATAAACTTTGGATTCAAAAGTATCGTATCGTAAGTAAGTGAATAAACTTTGGATTCAAAAGTATCGTATCGTAAGTAAGTGAATAAAATTTTGTTGTTTTTTAAAGATAAATCGGTTTCATTTTTACTCAGAACCTGATTTTTAACGGCATTTTAACAACAATCCATTTAGGCAGTCATAACAGTCAATCGAATGTAATTTTATGATATTCGTTAATTTAGATAAACTCCTTTCTCCGCCGGCCACTGATACTTGTAGAGTAAACAAAATTCTCAGTGCTATACACACATTAGAAGTGATGTCAATAAAATGGTTTTAGGTAATATAAGAATATGTTGCTATAAGGCAGCTATAATTTAACACCATTCGGGCTAAGATCGAAATTTCAAAAAACGTTTCATCCCAAATGAAGTTACTCACGCTGTCAACTGTCAAAACAAAATGCAGATTTTTCTTTGGTTATATTTGCTTCACATTTTTTATTTTTTTCATGTTATAGAGGACTTTAAATTGTTATCCTGCTTTTTCCATGTTTTTAAATCTTTCTGATCTGATAAAAAATTAGTTGCAGTGTTAAGACGACTAAAAACAAATTTAGTTTGAAAGACTTATTTGCGAGCTTCACAGGTTCATCTTTACCTACTTAAGAAAATTGTCTTTTGATTGTTTTTGACATAACCACAATTTCATTAGAGAATTTTGGATTGATGTCTAGTTTTTTGACCAGTTTTGTGGCATCTGTAATAACATTATACAGCATATTTCCCAAACTAATAATCATCAAAAGCGTCTTTATACTTTCAATTAGTTTCAGAGCGCTCTGCCAATTAACTGTTTTTATATGAAGTGCTTTGCTCACTAAATTAAGTTTGAACAAAACATCAAACCAAGTGACCGAGCAGCAAAGGAATTTAAATTTTGTAATTTTCATAGCAGTTCCAATAGCACCACATTTTCCAAAGCCACAAATCATAGACAGCTTCATAAACCTCAATAATGCGGTATTGCAAATATACAAGGCCTCTATCTTCTTTTTCTAACGGGTTTTATTTAAAGGTTTTAATACAAACTTTTTAAGAGCTTTGTTAGTTTATTCCATCGATGGATTGATCCAAACAAAAACTTGTAAACTTTCTGAATATTGCTAAAAAAAAACTTAACAGCTACAGTGCGGAAAAGTGCTGCATCATTGACAAAATATTTAATGAATGGCTTCCGCTAGAAACAAAAATCCTAATATGTCTACATTATTTCTCTTTATGTTCGATTCATCATAATAATCTTGGTCACACATTTTTTGTAAAGAAATTCTTTTTTTTGAAATCTTGTCTAACAAGCAAGCTATTAACCCTTAACCAGATGTGTCTGAGGCCTGAATCCAATTATTTTTTCATTAAAGGGCTGAGCAAAAAAGTACAAAAGCCAATATAGTCGAGAACTTTGGTACCTCTGATATGTAAACATTTCAGTACATATACACATTATGGACGCCAAAAATTGTATTAAACTTTTTTTTGTAAATCAAAATTATAATTAAAAAAAAAGAAGAAAAAAAGTAGGCTGCGCTATTGGCGCCCCAGTCATGCCAACGCTCTTTGCAACCGTATAATTTGCTGCAGATATTGTGACTAGATATAAAAGAAGGGAACTGCGGACTTTCTAAAAAAATACAAAGAATGCAACAAAGTTTCAAAATAAAACAGTGACCTTGTTAAATAATACATGCATTGAGTCTATGAGTATAAAACTATATAGTAACTATTTGAGATCACTTGTTGTACTTTTTAATTAACTTAATCCTGAAATAAAACTTTGTAGTTGTCGTGTTAGTTCTATTCGGTTGTGTACTGGGTTGCTTTCTTTCACTTTTATTTTTTTTTTAAACACAAAAATGATAAAATTCTAGCTACAATAAAAACTATAAAAAAAAAGAATAAGGCTCTATCTTGCACAAAACAGTTACAAAATGTTAACATTTTTTTAAAATTAACTGAATCCTAAAAAAATAAAAAAAGAGGTGACATAATTGCTATATCAGTAGATCCAGAATTAAACTTTTTTTAAAAGAATGTATCATTAATTGTCTAAAAATTGAAAATACACTTTAAAAGAATGGCTGTTTTGTCGTAACGTTTCTATTTTGTACTAATGATTTTGAAATTTGAACGCAAATCATTTGTCAATTAATATTTACAATGTTAATACCCACAAAGCCTTTGCTTTATTAGAACAATTTTCTATAATGCCCCATTATTTGATCCAAATATACTTCACGTAGATAACACTAAAATTGAAAACACTGAATTCTAAACAAATTCATAAATGATATTAAAATGATGATAATACATAGGGAAAAAATAACACTTTCAAAAATAATACCAAAGCGTCAGTTATATTATTCCAAATAATACTATGTATTCTTACGTACAAACTACTTATGATGGTTTAAAAGGCATGGCATGTTTGTCATTATTAGAGAGCTTTTAAATAATTCTGCAATAAATATTGAACTTGTTGGCTCAAAAACGATGTGGTATTAAATAAATAAACATAGAAAAAAACATAAAAGAGTGACATAACTACAGAAAAGATAAAATTACAGCAATTTTAATGTCTAATTTACTTGGTTTTCTTGAGAAAATGTTATGGTTTTATAATATATTTAAATGCTTTTTAAAAATAGAACAAGACTTAGGCTAGTTACAAGACTTATGCTTGTTATAAAATATTCAAAAAGGTAAATTATTTTAAAAAAACTTATTTTTAAAGTAAAAGTTAAAAAAAGCCGATACTTTATAAGTGTAATCAACTAGAAATATAGTAGTAGCCCTGATAAATTAGGTCCATCAAGAAGTTTGTTAGACTAGAAAACTCTAGATTGGGTTGATTGTTTTAATCCATGAAACAATAAGTAGAAAATTTTCCTCAACATTATATTTAACAGATGCAAAGGTACTTTTTAACTCATACTTGCTAGAAACCAAAATTTTAATTATTTTAAAGTTGATATTTTTCAAAAATAAAAATTTTCAAAATTCTAAAACTTTTACTTTCGAACTTGTATATATAAAGGGTTCCTTTATATAGGTTTTTTTGTTCACTTTTTGATTTTAGTAAACGATTGTATTTAAGTAGACCATTAAAATCTTTTGATTTAAACTATTATAAAGCATAAAGCAGAAGCACAATATAACTGGAGCGTTTTATTAATCTAACCAGAAAAAGTATAAGTATTAAGATGTAGAACACTTGCTATTATTTTATCAAGCTGAGAAGTTATTTTAATAACTCTTTAATCAAGGGTCGTATTCTCATCTCTCCGTTAAGCTTAACGTTAGTCAAAAATTTATTTTATTTATATTAATTAAACTTTTTTTTCAAATATAATTTTTTGTAAATACCGTTTTATTTTCTTCTCTACATCGTAATTATAAGTGTGCGGACTGCGTCGGCTAATAATAAAAAAAAAAAACATTTTTGTTGAACAAAAACAGCAGTCAAAAAAATTTGCAATGTGGCTTTTTTAATTTCAAATTTTTCAAATAATTTTAAAAGTCAAATACTTATTAAGACTTTTTAACTACTTCAACCAAATATAAAAAAAACATTTTGACACCTTCAAATATGCGTTTTAAGTTATTGAAATAACTCTTTAATCAATGGTCGTATTCTCATCTTTCTGTTAAGCTTAACGGAACATTAGTCAAAAATTTCTTTTTATCTACATCAATTTAAATTTTTTGTAAATATAATTTTTTTAACATAAATGTTTTATTTTAATAGTAGTTTTGTTTAATTAAATTTAAATAAAGTTTTCGTCATTTCTTTACCTTGAAATATAGAAAAATATTTATTTAAGCTAGTAGCATAAATATTATTATAAAAATTTAAAATAAGAACACGTAAACGAGCTTTTAGAAACTTTTTTTTAATTTGTGTTGTTTTTGTTTTTGTTTTATTAAAAAACATTTTTAAAACATGCGTAGATGTTGCTACACCGACTATCTTATAGCCTGCTGCTACAAGGGAGTGTTGCTACATTGACAATCTTATAGCCTGACTCGCAACGGAGTACTGCTACATCGACTGACAAATAAAATGCAGCTAAGAGACAAGGTAAAAAAATTGTAGTCGAACTATATAATAGATATAATAGAATAATGCAAAAATTTGAGGTGGTTTTAGTAGCAAAAATGAAGCCACAGATGCTCTTTGCTAGCTGGCAGGAAAAATAGATTTAGTTAAGCACTTAATAAATAGTAAGAAATAAAAATTGAGAGAGAGAAAGATAGAGAGTGAGTTGAAGAGAGTTCTAGGACACACTTTTGTAAGACTTTGAAATGGGTTATATCTTAAACAAAAAGTTTAATTGGTATTGATTTAACATGTTTAACTTAAATGTTATCAAAATTATGGCCAGTAGGTTTTTAGAGTCCTTTACAAAATATCTTGTGAATCGTTATTATACTTTTCAAATCCATCGTAACTATTTTGACTGTTAAAAAGATTTTTTTGTTTCATTTTGTTTTAAAACTTGCTCATATATTATTAAATTTACCTTTAGGTAGACTTCAAGCATTTTATTTGGATCATGGTTGTATTTTTTATGAAAGTAACATATTCAATTACACACGATTCTATTACTGATAATTTAAACATGGTATGTCCACCAATTTCTGGTGATTCTAATAAAGGTAAGAGTTTATAATTTTAGTTTAAAACCAGAATAACTTTTTTATCTCATTACTTAAAATAATAAATAAGAATTAAATTTATTTTGAAAGTATGATTCAATTTATAAATTTAATGTTTCTTTGCTAACTCCCAATTTTAAAAACATTTAAATAAAAACTATTAAAAATATGTCGGGTGGTTTAAAATCAACTTGTCAAAGTAACCCTAACTATAACCCTCACGTTTTTTAGTAAACAATATAATAAGGCATTTCCTTTAACCGAACAAAATTTAAATTCTAAGTCTATTTTAAATCCGTGGATGACAAAAGGTTTAATCAAATCTTCAAAGAAAAAACAAAAACTATATGAAAAATATCTACGACATAAAACATATCACAAATAATATACAAAAACTACAAAAATTTGTTTGAAAAAACCAAAACATTTTCTAAAAAATCTTATTATGAAAAGCTATTGGAAAAAAGTAATGGAAAATACAAAAAAAACTTAGAATATAATAAAAGAAATAATTGGCAAAAATATTTCGATTAAAAACAATTTGCCACAAAAACTGTTAGTTGATGAAAAAGTTGTTTATGATAAAGAAACCATAGCTGAAAAGCTAAACAGTTTTTTTCTTGAGATTGGTCCAAATCTGGCCGCTAAAATTCCATCTAGTACCATAAAATTTGAAACATACCTCAAAACAGCAAATAATGTTATGACAGAACTAAATTTAAATATAAGTGAGTTGCATAATGCCTTTTGCTCTCTGAAAAATAAGAAAAGTGCAGGCATAGATAAAATTAGCGTCAATGTAGTTAAATCAGTCTTTGATATTATTGAACCCTTATTGTTTCACATTTTTAATCTCTCATTAACGTCTGGTATTGTACCAGACAAACTTAAAATAGCCAAAATCACACCGATTTTTAAGTCAGGTGAAAAAACAAATGTTTCAAACTATAGACCTATTTCTGTATTACCTTGTTTCTCTAAATTGCTAGAACGCATTATGTACAATAGACTTTATAATCATCTAGTATCAAATAAAATTCTGTACAACAAACAATTTGGGTTTGAAAAAATTCATTCTACGGATCACGCGGTAATTGAGCTTGTAAACCATATATCGGATGCTTTTGATAAAGATTATTTTACGTTAGGAGTTTTTATTGATTTATCCAAAGCATTTGACACTGTCAATCATGAAATCCTGATAAAAAAATTAAAACTTTATGGAGTAAACAACTTAAACTTACTTTGGTTTAAAAACTGCTTGACTAACAGAAAACAATCCATAACCTATGAAACAAATGAAACCAAAAAAAAGCTTATAAATTGCGGGGTTCCTCAAGGATCTATCTTAGGACCATTATTCTTTCTAGTATATATAAACGACTTATTTTTAGCATCTAAAAAATTATATCTTATATTGTTTGCTGACGATTCTAATCTGTTTTATTCACACAGAGATATAAAAATTCTCTTTAGAATTTTTAATGAAGAAGTATCTAAAGTAAATGAATGGTTTATAAGTAACCGCCTTTCACTAAATGTATATAAAACTAAATTCATTCTGTTCTACAAACCAAATAAAGTTGATAAAATTCCACTTAAACTGCCAAATCTTTTATTCAATAAAACAGATGTAAAAAGGGAATCTACTGTTAATTTTTTAGGCGTAATTCTTGATGAAAATTTGTCATGGAAGTTTCACATCCAATCTATTGAAAGTAAAATCTCTTATAATGTTTCCGTACTTTATAAAACAAAACCATTTTTAAACGCAAAAGCTCTAATGAAAATTTATTTTTTGTTTATTCACAGCTATCTTTCTTACTGCAACATTGCATGGGGAAGTACGAATTACGGAAAACTCAAAAAACTTTATAGTAAACAAAAGCATGCTTGTAGGTTTGATTTTGTGCAAACAGAACTGTTTATTGCGAACCACTATTAAATCGTCTCTAGGCCTTAAACATTTATAAACTAAACATTTACCAAACATTACTTTTCATGTTTAAAATGAAACATGGAATATCTCCACTTATATTTCAATCTTGTTTTAGCGCAATATCTCATAAGTATCAAACAAAGTTTTCAGAGGATAACTTTATTGTTCCGAGAATAAATTTAAAAATAAGTTCTTATCAAATTAAATATAGAGGACCATTTTTGTGGAAAAATTTTATTAAAAACTTTAATAAAAAACACTACTCTTAAGAAAAATTTAAAGCAGTTTCTAAAAGAATCTTACTTCAATTAGATTTTAATTCAATAGACTTTAAGTATTTTTTTTTTAAAAGGAAATTTTAAAATAGAAACAAACGCTCTCATTATCATTAAATATATTTTGTTATATGTATCAAATATATTTGTATTAGTATACAAAACTTTATTTACTTTTAAATTTTAATATAAATGTCATTTTATTATTTGACAAAAGTTATGTACTCTTTAACGTTTTTTTGTATATTTTATTTATATTTGTTTATAAACACGGGCAATTTGTTAACGGGGCTCGGCGATAAGACAGTCATTGTCTTCTTCTTGCTCCGGCCAATTTTTATAAATGTAATATGTCTATATTGTAAATATAGACAACAAAAAAAAAATAATTATAAAAAAATAAAGTACCAGTTTATACTAAACAGATGTAAAGAGTACTCTCCAAAAACAACCATTAGTAATTATTACTATTTTTTTTCTTATAAAATATAGATTTAACCGATGAATAAGTCATAGATTGCTTCATCGTTTTCTTTGCTTCTACCTGACTTGATACTCAAGTAGAAACACGTATTTTACATTGTACAAATATATAATATAATTTTTTTTGCAACACAATTATATAATCTCTATAATTATAGATCTCTATATCATAAGTCGGCATGTTTCTACCAAGTCTTTACAATGCGCGTTTTTTTATACAAGTGCATCTTGCCATATAAAACTTCTGTTTGATCTTTTTTTATTTATAGCACAAATTAATTTTTTGCGTATTTTCCAAACTATTTGAATGGCTTTGCAGCTAGAGGTGATTTTTTTTTAACGAGAGCTTTTCTAATTCCTATATTTTCAGAGTTATTTAAAATATTATTTGATTACTTTTTTCTTTCTTAGAATTGATTTTTTTAAATCTTAGGATTTAGTATCAGATTAATGCAATTAATTGCATTAATTTGCAACAAGTTGCAATAGTTAGCTATTAATGGCAATAATTTGCAATTATTGCTCTTAATTGCATGCCCCAAAACGTTTATTAATAAATCATATTTAGTATACCTTAAAAATTATTAAAAGATGCGTCAGATTTATATGTTTTTATCAAATATAACTTACTACCTTTTAAGTTAAAATTTAATGTAAAGTATTTAACTTTACATTAGAAAGTAGATTAATCTATTTTATCTTTGGGTAAGAATAAAATATTTGGTTTCGGCGGATTTCGACAGTTAAACTTAAAATGATTTGAATGATTTTTAAAGATCATGAGATGTTATGAAAATTCTGATTGAAAGCCCATTTAGTGCTGTCATTCTAGAAACGATTGCTGCGTGTATAAAATGTATAAAGGCCGCTCGTTAAGCCACCTGTTGTTTTTATAATTTTTGCGCATTTTTTAGACTTTGCATTATCATCTTTTAGTTATCTTTAAGAAATTAAAAAAAAACAAAAAACTTTTATCTACGCCTTTTGAATGCTCAATAAACTTTTTAATCTCGCACTCTATTGCTAAACTTTATTATTAATTTTGTTCATATCTCAATTTTTTAAATACGTGACAGATTTAAACATTTGATATTCAAATTGACAAAATTTAAACATTTAAGGGTATTACAATAATTAAAATTGAAAAAATCATTTTTTCCAAAATTCATTTTTATATCAATAAAATTATAGTAGACTTCTAATTTTTTCTTGGGTTGCAAAAAACTTTGGTATCTACATCTAAACTTTGTTTAAAATGATTAAGTACCAGTTTTTATCTATAGCAACGCTTTGCTTTTTCCTATGCAACAAAAACACCTTCAAACTGACTGAATAAAACAAATACTGTTGTTCAGCTATTGCTTCTTGTTTATTGACCTGATTTATGCACGTTCATTGCGTACAACAAATCTATTTGTACTACTTTATGTGCTTGTTAACGTTATTTTTGACTCAATCTTCCTTTTTAACTTTATTTATGACTCTACTTCGTTTTTTTACCATCTTGTTTAAACAAAGATCATAAGGATAGATAAAAAATATATATATTGTCAAAAAAGCTCTATCAAATATAAAATTAAAGTTTCATAAAAATAGCGATAAAAAGTTTATACTTTTAAATAAAACCATTTCAGACTAAAGTTTAATTGAAAATATTCCATGCTCATCCTCCTTCAAAAGTTGTCAAACAAAGATTTTGTACAAGATCTTTAAAGTATATATTTTAAAACTTCAGCATTTGTTATGAGATTTATTTCATCTTAGAACATAGTTATGATTTATAAATGTCTAGAGTGTGAAGATATTGTAAATTTATATTTTAATTCTACTAGAAAAGCGAGCCTAGGTATGAGAAGAAAAACGTGTTGCAATCATTGTTAATGAGAAAGTGTTTATTTTTTTACCTACTTTGTTAATAAAAGGACTTTGATGCAAAACAAAATGATCCAGTTAAAAATAAGTGGGTTCGGCGTAAACGACCTAACAAAAACCCTATGTTGTAGCATTTAGTGAATTGGGTAAAAGATTACCATAGTATTATGGTACAAATTAAAAAATTAACTCGACTAATGACATGAAAATAAAAATTAGTATTGGTTTCATATCAAGTATTGAGTTGATAGTGTACAAAACAGCTAGAGTAAAAAATTTTTTTTTTTTGACTTTTGCTATTGTGTCAAATCAATAATTATAGTCATTTCTTTTGATAAATTTTTTGAAAAATGTTTACATGGAAAAAAACAGAGATAGCTAATCAAATTAAACGAGTTGTATAAACTATGTAAATGTTGAAGGAACTTTAAGTACAACCAGCTGTTCTAAATTTTATGATAGACAACAATGTTAAAATAACTTTTTTGATAATACTTACATTTTTCTAAAATTTATGTTTTTAGGGCTGGCGACGGAGATATTTTTAAAATTATTTATCAAATTAATTTAAAATATTGCCACTAATGTATTAGTATGTCAATATACACTAAAATAACAATTATTGCTTCTCTCGTTTGAAACTTTTTAAAGATCTTGTGCCTATTATTAATCCCATTTTAGCCGAAATTTACAAAAATGGTAATATTTTGATTAGATCTTAAAACTTTTAGTTTATCACATTATGACACATAGTATAACATTAGCCAAAATTTCAAAAATAAATTATGGATTGTTGCTAAAAACCTTTCGTCGCCCTTTACCCAATTTTTCGAACTTTAATGATTATTAAATAATTTTTTCTCAATTTTTTTGCCTTTCTTATTGCATATTATATAATTTAAGAGAAAAATATATTTGTAAAAATTGAATAACTTTTTTTTTTTTAATAAGTGTACTACAATTTTAAATTTAAACATAAAAACTTAAATTTTTAAACTTACCACAGTTAGCCATAAAGACGTCAAGTTCGAATTCTCACCACCTCTAATTTTTTTTTTTTAAGTAAATTTAGTTTGTATAAGTGTATTTTAAGTGCAAATAAAATCTGAAGTTGATCAGAAGAGTTTGTAATTTAAGTTTTAAAACAGTAAAAAAGACTAAAAACTTAGCTTTAAAAACGAGGAAATCCACCATTTTTGGCTTCTTTTTTTTTTTTTTATTTAATTTTTAAGTGATTAGGAGATAAAGATAAAAAAGCGGTAAAAATGGCTGATTTGAAAAAATCTGTGCAGTTTGTTTGGAAAAAAAAGGCGAATATTCAAAATCACTATCAAAAGTACAACCATCCATAGCAAATAAAATAAAGGAGTATATTTGACTTGACTACAATGAAGAATTTACTGTCTGCCCTGACGTAGTTTGTTCAAATTGTAGAAGAAACATCTTTTTGCTGGAGAAAGGATCAAGCACTCTGTCAAACTGGAGGAGTAAAGTTTCTCAAGTATATAGTTTATAATTTATTCAAGTTAAATCATTAATACATAAATAATAGAAATTTTTAATAAAGTTTATATTTTTGAATTAGGTTGACAGACCTAAAATTAGACGCAGTACTGAACTTAGTGATATTATTCAATCATCTTATGTTAAAACACAAGCTAGAAAACATCTAAAGGATAATATATGCTGTTGCCGCTTTTCTCTCCTTGCAAAAAGTTTATGAATAAAGATTAAATTACTTGATAAGTAAATTAAAAGTTGTCAAATATTCATTTATAAACTTCAATGAAAAAAAAAAATTCTTTAAGGTTAATAAGTGTATATTAATTTAAGAGCTAATTTTATTATTCAGGAGGTCATAACAACTGTTGTTCTAGTCAGGCTGTTTTGAACCTAATTAATTTGTCAGAAAACCTTGGTCCCACACCATGCGAGCAAGTTGCTTCAGGCATAATTAAAAACAAAATGGAGCGAGAAGGCATTGAGAGACCAGTCTTTTAAAATATCTACAGGTATCTAAGTTTTTATTTTCATTATATAATTGTTGAATAAAAAATTAATATGTTCATTAGGAACTTAAAAGCACATATAAAATGCTCAATAGATATAAGGCTTATTATTAAGCAATTATTTTGATTGCTAACAACTTTTGGAAACATTTGCATTGTAACTTAAGTTAAGGATATGTTTAAAAAAATATATAATTTAAATATTGTTTATTTATAAGGTGGTAATCCATTATCTTTAACTGTTGGAACTAAAGACAATAAATCTTCAAGAAAATCTTACAATCAGATATCATTCCAAACTGTGATGGAATTAACTTCTATACTGGAATTGACAAAAAAACAAACAAAAAAATTTATATCTAGTCTGCGTAAGAATCTGGGATCATCTACTGTTGTTGAGAACAATGTAGTTAGCATGATGTCATCATTACAACAAGAAATTGAATCTAAATATAAAATAGAACAAGATAATTTTATTTGGATTGATGAAACTGTCACAATAGATATAGTATTTATTCATGACACTTCTAAATTTATTCTTAGTATTTTAACGGAAAGAAGCTTGGATCCTCTCTCCAGTATGGTACGTATATCCATTGATGGAGGTCAAGGATTTCTTAAAGTAATTGTAAATGTCTTTGATAAGGCCAATAAAAATGAGATGTATATTGACAGTGGAGTTAAGAAGTATTTTATTCTTGCTATTGTTGAAGATGTTTCTGAAGACAATGGAAATTTGCATAAAATCTTGCATAAAAGATTAAACCTAGGTGACGTTACGTATTACCTTGCATTTGACTTAAAATGTGCTTACAGCATCTTCGGTTTATCTTCTCATTCCGGTATATATGTCTGTTTGTGGTGTGAAGGTGAAAGTTCCCTAGAAAGTGGTACTCCCAGAACGTTAGGTTTTCTTGATCATTGGTACAAGTTATTTGTTAAAAATGGGGCAAAGCGGTTGCAGATGAAAGATTTTAAAAATGTGATTAGTCCTCGTCTTGTTTATTTTGATAAAAATCCTGAAGATGAAATTAATCACATAGTTCCACGACCAGAATTACATCTTCTTATGGGGATTGTAACGATACTTGGTAGACTACTTTTAGATCATTGGCCTCTATTTACAAATTGGCTCAAAGAACATTATATTTTACTCCAAGGTTATCATTGATAGGCTTTGATGGCAATAATGCCACAAAACTTCTAGAAAAAGTAGATATTTTAGAAAGAGATGTTTTAGCATCTCAAACTAATTTAATACCTTTTGTTCATTGCCTCAGAAAATTTTCAAAGATTAAAGAGTGCATATTTGGACAAGAATTAGGCAACAATGTTTCTTCAGTTATTGAAGAGTTCAAAATATCATTTTTTGACCTACAGCAGTATGCAAAAATACATTTAAATGCAGAGCTGAATGTTACATGGAAAGTGCATATAATTGCTTGCCATATTCTTCCATTTGTGAAATTCAATTCTTATTCTCTAGGATCATATGCCTAACAGACTGGAGAGGCTGTTCACAGTGCCTTTAAACCAAGTTGGTCTCGATATAAGCGAAGGATTGGGCATACAGATTATGGTAAACTATTAAAATCTCCTACAGCCACTTTTTGCTTATATAAGTTGTAAATATTATAATATATAAGTAGTTGTGTTAATATTTTTATTGCATTTGTCTTTTTATTCTCCTTCTTATTACTATGAGGGACTATGGTGTATTAGGAGTTTAAATCATTTTAAGTTAAGAATTATAATAGATTATATTTTATTTTAATGAGGATGAATAAAGGATATTGATTTTGAAAATTTTGTTTAGGGATTATTATATCCTTTAAGGGGGTAACTATTGCTTTAAGGGGGTAAACAGGGTTAAAAAATTAAGTTTTTTTGGTACTTCTGATCTACTTTAGATTTACCCAATACAAAAAAATAACATTTTTAAGCAGCATTTATCTTTATATGAAAAAAAATTAGAGGTGGGAAGAAGTTGAACCTGGTGGTCTATATGGCACACAGTGTTACCAAAGTTGTGCTTAGTAATTGTTTCAAAAATATTTCAAAAAATATTTTAAACTTCTAAATATTTTGTGATGTAAATGTAAACATTTTATGCACGTTACAAAAATTTGAAATTTTGAATTTGAAATTTTTAAATTTAAAATTTGTATAACTAATAACATTAATCAAAGAATGTTCACACGGTTAACACGGATCCTGGCGACGCTAACCTAGCTGAACCAAGGTGATAGCGTAAATAAAAGGTTACCATCTTACGCAAATTTGCCAAATATATACCAAAAGGTTACCATCTAATGCAAGTTTGAAATCTTTAAGTTTATTATGCAAAAAATAATTTAATTTGAATGTTCAAATTTTTTTGAAATTTTGACTTTATATTGCGACAATAAAAGCGTTTTAAAATAAGAATTATTTTATATTTTTAACAAAAATTGAGGCAAATGTAGCATATGACCGCACCAAACTCTAGATAATATTTGTACCGTATCGGTTAACTCGTTTAAGATTTATGGCAGTTTTAATTTATATTTTGTTAGTTTATTATACTTTTACCTAAATGTGTTCCAGTTAGTGTGATATTCGCTCACTATTTTCAAAATAATGGTTACATAATGCTCTACTAAGTAATAACAAAATTTTTTATTATAATTATTTTATTGCTACAACTACCCTTTTCATTTTATTGATCAAAATATTGATTTGCTATTTAATGCGTGGTTTGGCTTGGCATATGGATTGTGTGAAAATATAAGAATAAGAAATAGACTACTTTTAAAATGCATGAAAACGTTAACAAATGGTTGAAAGTTTTTTATAAAGATTCCTACATAAAAAATATAAAAATTTAGATAACTAAAACAGTTAACAAATAAAAAGTTTGGAGAGCCAGTCAGAGGAAAATCTCATGAAAGGGAGAGTACCATTAAATCTTGGGCACCATTAGGACTCTGAAAATCTTGTGGAACAATTTTGCGCACAAAACAATAGGGAAAGAAGTTATACTTCCTTCTTTGTTTAATTTCAATTCAATACAAGTTAGACTTGAAACTAGAGCAACAATATGTTATTTGCTATTCTACCAAATTGATAACTCAAAACTACAAAAAAAAAAACCATCCTCTTGATGAGAAAATTACATTTAAGAAAAAACCAAACGTTCTTTGCAGCACAAGCCTATCTGCCCACTGCCTACTCTAAAAAAAAAAGATTAGCCCCACTAAAGTTCTTAAATAAAGTTCAGGAGAAATCTACAAACTTTAATGGTAAAAGATGCCAGAGCAGCTGATCAAATTGCATTTTGAATTATTTCCAATAAAGAATTATTCCATGAAGAAACTATTTAACTTTCTAAATAATCTGGCGGGCTTCCACTTACTGTTGTCTTGGGTAGATGTTTATACTTAAATAATTATTTAATATATATTCAAAAAAATCTCTAAAAAGAGAGACAAGAAATTGTAAAGTATATTTTTAAAAAGATTCTAATCATTTTAAAAACGAATAATTGGAAAGTTTTAAACAAACTTACTCAACAAAGTTGAGTAAGTTTGTTTAAAACTTTCATTTTACATCAAGCGTTCTAAATTTGACCACTCTAACATTTGTAAATTTAAATTTAAATACGGGACTATCAACAAACTAAGGTAACTTTCCTTGTAGCAGATCAACAGTAATTACCTGTAGTGACTTAAAAATTACTAATGGAAAAAGAGATTCTAGTACAATTCGGGTTGATGTTTACTGCAATGATTTATCAAGTCTTATGAATCATGTTATTGAATCTAGTAAAATTTCTAGTGGATATTTTGTTAAGCTCGGAATTGAAGATAGTAAAAATTTGTCAAAGCTTTGTTGGTACTGTGTTGATACCAGCTCACCGCCTTATAAGTAACATCTCAGTCAAACGACTGGTAATATGGCAATGACACTGGAGTTATGAGACATATTCTTATTGCGGTATCAGAACATTTGCCAAAAACTTAGTCTAACATTGAACAAATCCGGTCACTAAGTAATGCAAATGAAGTTAAATTAACTTTATCAAGCAATATAGAAGTTACAAATACAATTTTTGGTCTTCAATTCCATTTAGGTGTGCACCCTTGTGCATAGTTGGACATCAAATCCAATTGTCTTGCCAAATCTTTAAACTTGCGAACACTGGGTTCAATCAAATCTACCCTCAAATCTTTTCAATAATCTGGCGAGGTATTTGCTTGTACAAAGGTGTTTGGCAATGTCATTCGAAAGCCAATTATCACTGGGCCCAACAGTGTTCTGACTTTTAAAATTGTCCCACCAATGGAATCGCATGTCTTTATAGAAGTTCTTAATCATTTTCTTAAAAAACTTAAATATGCTTGAATGAAAGATGTTAAGTGGCTAGCCTCCCTCCACATTTAACTGAGATTGATTTATGGGGGCCAGTTTGAGAAAAATGAATGCAGGAATGCAGGTGTTACCTCTAATGATAATAATAATGTTGTAATCGTAACTGGTGCATACGTCACATCTAAAATTCACACCTGTTTTTACCACATTAAAGTTTTGATTATTCGCGAAAGATCCCCCTTGGGGTCAAAATGGTGAACAAACTGTTGAAACTTATTATCAAAACTTTTATAAATAATCGTCAAGGTATAAACAAAACAATAATCATCCAGAGTAAAAAGAAAGATATTTAAGCTGCATTACAGCTCTGAATAGTAAGCATCTTTAAAAAACTGTTACCTTAGTTTGAAATTATAGATTAGGAGAAAATTATAGACTCTAATTTATATTAACTAAAATTCATAACTGCTGTTCTGAATTTTAATATTACATACAAAAATATTAAAGATTTTTTGACTGAAAAGTATATTAGGCTATTTTGAATAAACTTCTTGTAAAGAAATTTAAAGGCCATGACTTACGAATTTTTTATGTAGTTATTCAGATGCTACCAGAAGTCCTTACGGTCTTATTACAGAACAGCGGCGGGAAAGAATTTCACGCCTCCTTCCATACCAATTTTGCTTTTTGGGCTAGAGTTGGAGTTGAACCTTAGACATCTAGGTTCTGAGCCAGAACTCTAACCAATGCGCCACGGCTGCTCTTTAATGGGAAATCAATGTAAAAAACAGATGCTCTTTGATAAGAATATAGTTTAAAAAAGAGATGTTCTTTGATGGGAATATAATGTAAAAAAAAAGTTGATGTAGTTATTTTTTTACTTTATTTTGAAATTCAATGTATTTAAGAAGGTTTTAGAGGCCAATAAAAATTCTTTAACAAAAACGTTTATGTTTTACTAATTAATAGTCCTTTGGCGTGGTTTTGCACTGTTTTAGCATTGTTTTATTTTTGCAATATTGAAGTAGTTTAGAGATTGTGTTATTTTTGCAATATCAAATTAGTTTATAATATGTTGAGGTATTTACGTTATACATAAGCTAATTCAAACCACGTTTGATTACTATATATGCATTTACATCAACACGTTATTAAAAAAGCAAAATGCAATCAATAGTAACAGTTAAAAAAACAATCAATTATAACAATTAAAAAATCAATAAAATAAAATTAACTTTTTTATTCTTAAGATGATGCTGAGTTAATTAGAGGTACGAGAGGTTAAATTGAGTTTTTAGTTGTGCGGCACATTTTGGTGCAATAAACGTATCATAGTGCCTTTAACGTATCGCTAGGCTTGCATGTTTAACATAGCCAAACCTTGCAATTTGAATTTATACTCTGGTACTGTTGCATATTTTGACTTGCTGAGGTTTTACCTGAAACCTTTTGGTATTTTTTACTCTTAAATTGGTTTGCAACTATTATTTTCATTGGACTTGTTGCTTGATTTATTTACTATTCGCCATTAGAGCTAAGCTTACGTTTTTTTTAGCTTGCTTTGCTGCTATTTTGCTCTCAGCAAAATAGCAATAAAGCAACCTTTTGCAAATAGCAGCAAAGCAACGACTTTCAACTTTTCAAATATTACAGATTTGTTGAGACAATCTTGTTCGAATCTTGGCACATCTACAGTTTTTCTTTTTTTGTGTGTAAACGTGTTTGATAGGAAACATTTGTTGCAAAGCTGTTGCAAGTGATTGGGTTAATTGAAGTTGTTTTTTTCAATCTCTTTTTGAATTTCCTTTTGAATAGCCGGAGTAACTATAACATTAAAGGTTGTTTGCAGACAGAGTTTTGAGGTGACATTGGAGCTGATGCTATGTGAAATATGCTAATGCTAGATGTTGGTGTAGATTCAGAGGGCAGTAGCTGAGGTAGTGTAGTTCTTAGTACTAATATTGGTGATAGTACTTTCATAGACTCTGGTTGTTAAGATGCTGAAGGCTCAAGTTCAGATGACGGTGTTTCAAACATATTAGCAATTTGTAACTTTGGCTAATAAATTTTTTTATGTTGAGTGGAAACAAGCCAATATTCTGAAACCTAGTTACAATTTAGGTACGTATTAAAACTTCACCAGAGCTGAAAATTTTTGTTTGCAGGTGACTAAAATATTCTTTCAAAATGTTGCTGAACTTTTTCTAGGCATAAAAATGTTGAAGAAATTTGCGCAAAACCTTTTAGACATAGCAATTAAGACCATCTAGTGGCTGCAGAATATGTGATAAGTAAGCTGGTCAGCAAATTAACAAGATAATGTTTTTAATGCAAAAAAATAGATAAATATAATTAGATAACTAAATTAGACTAAAGTAATTAAATGGAATTTTTTTAATGGTGGGAACATACACGTTAGTAAACCACTGCACAAATTTCTTATCTTCCATCCATCCGGATGGAGATATAGCGTACATGGCTTCATCTGGACCACTTAAACACCAATATCTGTACAGACTTTTTTTAAATTTAAGAATAATGCATGGAGCGAGACATTTACCAGCAACATTAATGCAATTTTCAACTGTTTAATGGATTTTTTATTGTTGCCAACATATTTCAATGGACGTTTTGTACTACGCCAGCAAACTATATTTTGCTTACATTGATCACCAGAGAAGCCAGTTTGACCAAAGTTCCGCAAATAGAATGGATTATTTTTATCAATACCTGCTACATTGAATTCTCTTTGCAATGTGTTAAAATACTTCGCTACTATTTCTTGCATGCAAGAATCGGCTCTAAGTGATGAAATATTGCCTAAGGCTCTTATGCTCAACCAATGACTCCACCGGTTTTGAAAACGTTATACCAATATCTTTCTGGTGCGCCATTAGAAAACAAATGAGATTGACCTTGGTGTTGAAAATAGTTAGTAAATAATTAGTATATATATTAAATAGTATATATAGAAAATAGTTAGTAAACAATGTGATGAATTTATTGTAAGTTCTACCAAAGCACCAATCGGATAATTTGATGAGCGTAACTACCAAAACTGATTCAAGTTGTTTTAAAAATCTCGTGCTTGAACTATTACCAATTGTTTCATTTATGCTGTGGACACGCGTGTGAAGAGTTGCTATTAGTATACTGAATAGTTTAGCAGATTTGTTATCTGAAAAATCGCCTCTTTTTACCTTAACCACCGCAAACGCAACTTGCTCTTTAGTGTATTGTTTTTTCTTTGCATACAAGTTATTTCAAGGCATATTTTATATTAAAATAGGTTTAACATTATTCAATTTGGAATTTACGCACAAAATTTATTAAGACATGTTGGTTACAGGCTGGAGACTTAATTAGTAAAAACCACATTTAACAAGAGAGTATTTTGCGTATTTCATTCATTAATTAGAATCATTCAGTTAAAGCCGTCAATCAAAATCTTACATTTAAATTCAGAAAAATTTCATTAAAAAATTATTTCAATACACAAAATTTATAGTTAAAGATTTATTGGTCACTTGAGATTTAATAAAAAAAAGCTGCATTTAAGAAATGCGATTGTGCGGCCGTGGCGCAGTGGCTACAGGGTTTGCTTTGTAAGCAGGAGATAAAAGAAGTGAGCTATTGCTTTACTTATTATTAGCGTATTTCATTCAACCCCACAACTCTCTTTTTCTTTTTTTTAATATTAACTTTTTTTCCTAAATAACAAACTTAATTTTGTTAACAAGATTCTGGACCAAAAAATTTTTTATATTCAATTATATCAAATTTAACTTCCAAAAGAGTTTAAAGTTTTCAAAATAATAAGCAGAAATCTTATTAAGCATACGAAAACTTCAAAATTTATAATAATTTTTTTTTTTTTTTTTCATCAAAAAGAAAATTTCATATAATCTTACTCAAAAATCTTACTCTTCTCTACAACGTATTTAAAAAATATTTGCAAAAAGATAATCTAATAATTAATTAAGAGCAAAAGAAAAAAAAAAATTATATCTATTTCATTCTATCCATTTGCAGTTCTTGAAATACCTTTGAAAGTAAAACATAGTTCCTGGCATTTTTCTATGAGCCAAAATATTTTTGCCAACAGATATTACTAAATGAACCAAATCATATAGAAGGAATATTTTATCATAAGTGAAGGTTGTTTTATTTATTTTATTTATTATTTATTTGTTATCATTGCGGAAGTTAAACATTCCAAAAAACATTACAAGTTTGCATTGCAGGGTACTTTTATACGCTATCACTCCATATAAATAATGATTTTGGGTCAGCGAGTTAGGATCCGTGCCAACCGTGGTTAACGAATTGCCTAAATGTGTCCGCACTTAAATTTGTTTCAAAAAAGAATAGAAAATACAACCCTTAATTATAAATTTCTTTGGAATAATTTTTTATAATTAGTTAAGTAATAATAAGCATAATGAATTGAACTTAACTTTTGACATCACACATAATAATTTGAACTGAAAGCACAGAGTTTAACTCATTGAATATGATTTCAAAATCTCATTGATAAAACACTGTACTGTTTTAATAATAATTTGGAGCCAGTGTTTGCAACTTTTCAACTATATATTGGGTTTTTACATACAAAAACAGTTCAAACATACATGATAGAATAAAAAATGTTTCAAAAACAACAACAAATGTTTACGACCTTCCGTATATTTATAACCTGAAATACGACTACGCAATACTTTTAAAAATTTTTATTATTTAATTAAACATTGGTTTACTTTAATAAAAACTTTCGTTATAAATCAATTTCAAAAATAAATAAAGTATACAAATAATGTTAAAAATAATAAAATAATAAAAAATAAAAATAAAATACCAATATTTAAGTCTTATAATGACGTATTTAAAACAAAAAAATATGACCGGTATCCCAATTATGAGTATCCTGGTATACCGGTATATATTATATCAATGCTCAACCATGTTGAGCTTTGATTAAAAACTAGTACTTTATAGTACTTATTACAATATAATTCAAAGTAGCCTAAAAAATGAAGTTATACCGTGTTTGTTTGCTTTTAATAACTGGCCTCAACCATGATTTAGTATTTTTTACGGGTCAAGTAAGCCCACCTGAACTATTTTTTAATCTAAAAAATAGTTCAGGTGGTAACAAAGCAATTATCATACTTACCACCTTACACGCCGGGTAATCCTCACGAAAAAATTGAATACAAAAAGAAAAAAAAAGTTATTGAGGTGGACTCTCCTTCTATAACTTTTTACACAATACGTTTTTGAATGGTATAAACTTGCTGTATTTAGTGGTTGCATTATACCGTAATTATGTGAGGTCCAATAAAGATCTGATAACATAGTGATCTAAAACTTCTAATTAACTTGAACAAATAATCTGGTAGCAACAATATTGTACTAACAATGATTTCTTTTTTAGATGGGGGGGGGGGGGGGTGAAGAAGCGTCACACAGCTTGTTAATTCAAAACTTAATAAAAAAAAGTTGAACTGACTTATTTTCTTTCTTTACACTAATGAACTTTACTTTGGTTATCTTAAATATAAAATAGATACAAAAAAGTTCTTCTAAATAATAAATAATTCGGTGAATTAGTAATTTAAACATTGTTTTTATTTGTTGAACTTTTGATGTAGTTGTAGATGGAACATTTATTGTTTTACCAGACTCAATAATTAACTACTTTTCTGTAGATTGTTGGGTTTTTTTATTTCCCATCAGAAAAAATAATCTTTGCTTAATTATAAAATTTTTAGACGACATAGTATTTACGTCGGCATTTATTCTATTAAACTCATCGAAACATAAATGTCGAAGAATATAAGAAATTGTTACCATAGTGAAAAAAATACTCCAAAGAGATTTGCGAGGCTTGTTCTTAAGTATATTCGTTTAAGAGAATAGAGAGATACTTAAAAGCAAAAAGAATTAAATAGGGGTTTTATTTGCAAAAAATTTAATTTAATTGAGCTCAAAAATTTATATAAGAATTGAAAAAAGTATTTTTTGTTACTTAAAGTTAATTTTGAACAAAATATGTTAATAGTTCTTATTTATAGTTAATTTTGAACAAAATATAATAGTTGTTTATTATAGTAACTTATTTGATTTATTTTTAGATATAGCAACTTATTTGATTTATTAAGGATTTAAAATATTATATCAAAAAATCATGAAATCTTTTTTAAAAACAAACTGCAAATATAACTTTTATGAAATCCTAACTTAACAAGTTCACATTTGTTCTCAATTTAATTGTCGTTAAACATGGCAGTTAACATTTGTAAAATAAGAATTATGTTTGAAAAAATGTTTGCTGATTACAAGAAAGAATGTTTTTAAACTCATGAGTGCAAATGAAAACTTGCTTATATATCGTATGATAAACTAATTAAACACGATTAAGTATATAAAAAACCGTGCCAAGAAGGCAAGAGTTAAGTTTAATTGTTTTATTTGCAATTTTGTGTATATATAAATATCTTTTTTATTTTCTATAATAATTATTTCATTTGAAAAAAAACAATTGAACAAAAAATGGAAAAAAACCTAATAATTATCTTTTTTTAAATGATAATTACAAAAACCTAATAATCATTTTCAGCGACGAGAATCACTTTAATAATTTTAAAGTCAATACTATAGTATTGACTTTGAAATTATTCAAGTCATTCTTGTCCCTGAAAATGATATTTTCATAAAAAAAACTGTATATATACAGTTTTTGAGTTTTTACAATATCTACAAAAACTTTTTTTTTTTAATTTTAAACATTAATATTAAAAGTTAAAAAGTTGACTTTGAATTATTTGTCTTACCAAAACATTGTGTATAGTGAAAAAAGTGCGGGATTTGAACTAATTATTTGCAAATCAGTCCACCAATCACGTAATTTTGGTGTCGGTGGGGGCGTAAGTACTTTTATTCACAAATCAATTAATTATAGTTTTCTTAATTTCAACAATAAATAAGCCGACAAGAGTGACTAACCACTTATGTACACTTGATAATATAATAAGTAACAACTTTCATAATAACCACATTAATATAGGTATAATCAAAACTATCTTATCAGATCATTTCCCAAACATTCTTAGTTACTATTAACATAATAAAAACATTATTCTTTCTAAAACTACCGTATTTAGACGACAGATCAATGAAAACTCTGTAAAACAGTTTCAAAACCTTTTGAGAAACAACGTTTGTTGGAATCTGGTATTGCAATCAAACGATACTAACAACTCATATAATCTATTTTTCTCAAAAAAAAAATAATTGTAAACACAAAAACAGTTATGACTCCATGGATGTATAATGGGTTATTAAAATCTTCAAAAAGAATACAAAAATTTTATGATAATTACTTTAAAAAAAAACAACTTATAAAAACAAAATGACACATAAAAACTATAATAATATATTCAAAAAAACATATAAACTCTAAAGAGCATATTATGCAAAGCTATAAGACAAAGCAAATGGAAGCACTAAAAAAAGTTGGAGTGTGGTTAAAGAAGTAATTGGTAAAAATAATTATGCGAGAAACATTCTGCCAAAAAAATAACAATTGATGAAAAAAGAATATGTGATAAATCAATTAGTGCTGAGAAAATTAACATTTTTTAAATTAATTTTGGTCTAAGTTTGGCATCAAAAATTCATCTGAATTTAACTTTATTTGAATATTATTTTAAAAAAATTTTTATATTTTTTTAAAAACTATGATAAAGTTATGGATGAACCTAATTATAAATTAATTGAAATATGAACCGCCTATGATAAGCTTAAAACTAAAAAAGTGCTGAGTTTGATAAAATTAACATTAATGATGTAAAATCTGTGTATGATAAAATCTTACCTCTTTCGTTTAACACCTTTAATTATTTTTTTTAGAACAGGTATTTTGTTGAAAAAATTAAAAATTGCGCAATTCACACCGGTTTTTAAGACTGTCGATGAGTATTATTTCTAATTATAGACCTATATCTATGGTACCATATTTAGAGAAAGTTTATAATTGAAATGAGAGTTTAATATGAATTTTTGATGCCAAATTTGGACCAGCTTTAATAAAAAAATGTTTATTTATAAACCACTCACCAATCTTACCCAATTCTTCATTGGCTGTTTCAAAAAGTGTATTAATATCTCTGTGTGAATGCAAAAATAATACAATTTAAAAAGTATTCTTTTTGCAGACGACTCCAATCTTTTGGAAATAAACCAAATTTATTTTATTCCAAAAAGTAAATAAGTTTGAAAACATTCTCATTAAACTGCCAAATCTAATAATCAATAATGCTAAAATTAAAAGAGAAACTTCAGTGAACTTTTTGGGCCTAATATTAGATAAACATTTACGTTAGAGTGATCATATAAAAAGCATTGAGAAAAAAATATCAAAAAATAATGCCTTGATATAAAGGGCTAAACCATTTCTAATTAATAAATCTTTATAAAGTTTATATTTTCCTATCATTCATTGCTATTTGATTTACTGTAATATTCCATGGGTAAATAAAAATCACACAAAATTCATAAAATTGAACAGTAAACAAAAACATGCGAGCACAATATTATTTAGAGGTGATAAATATGTACCATGCGAGTCTCTTCTACTTATACTTGGCGCATTAAACGTTTAAAAAATCAATTTATACCAGTTTTTTATTTGCATTTATAAAACAAAAATGGGACTATCTTCTAAAATATTTTAGTCCCAAATTGAATAAGTAACTCATTAATACCCGACAATATTTTCAGACAATAACTACATTGATCCTAAATATAATTTAAAACAAGTTAAAAATTCAGCTAAATATCGGTGACATTATTGTGGAAAAAGTTTCCTAGTATTGCAAATACGAAAAATGTTAGTATGCAGAAGTTTAATAATTATTCGAAACAGGTGTTATTACTTATAGATTTCAACATATCCAATTGAAATGATTTTTTTAAACTAAAATTCAATTATATAAAATATGTCTCAGAATGTATCAACTTTTTTTCATTATGGTGTTTCCTCTAATCTTAAAAGTTATTTTTGAAACCTAATCTGAATTCTTGAGTATTTTTTTTTTAAATTACCAATGAATTGTTATTCATTTTACTTTTATACAAATTGGTTTTAAAATATACATAATATTAAGTTTTTTGCAAATAAACTAACTTCTTAACTAAATATGGAACTTTAAGTAAATAAGGAGCTTTAACTAAGTGTATATGGAACGTTTATTAAATGTAGATGAAGCTTTAACTAAGTGTTTATGGAACTTTAACTCAGTGCATAATGAGCTTCTACTAAGTGTATATGGAGCTTCAACTAAGTGTTTCCAAAGCATTAACTAAGTGTATAGGTAGCTTTAATTTAGTGTATATATATCTTTAATTAAGTTTATATGGAGCCTTACCTGACTGTACATGAAGCTTTAACGAAGTGTATATGGAACTTCAACAAAGTTTGGAGTTTTTAAATTATTTTTACCTACTTTATAAAATGGCGACTCCTCATGCAATAAAACTTTTGATGTCTTTAGTTTTCGCGTATTTGGAATCTTTGTATTAAAACTTCACAAAAAGGCTCCCCTTACTTTTAAAATTTGATTAAAACATAAAAAAATCAATGTATTTTATAGTCACATTACCTTAGATATAAAATAAGTAAATACTCGCTCGATTTTGTTAAAAACAATATATATATATATATATATATATATATATATATATATATATATATATATATATATATATATATATATATATATATATATATATATATATATATATATATATATATATATATATATATATATATATATATATATATATATATATATTTTAATCTAAAAATATCATTTTTTTATTTTAGAGCGTTTAGTATTTATTAAATTTCTTACCACGCAATAATCTTTGCGTGGTAAGAAATTTAATAAATACAAACCATTGTTAACCACTGAACTTTTTAAAATAATTTTGTTAAAATCTATAGTGGGGGAAGTCGGGGCACAGTGGACGGGATTTCTTTATTTATTAAATTAGGCAAAATTCAACTTTTTTCAATGCGAAAGGTTTGAGATATTTATCCTTTATTATAAGAAATCACTAAAACCCAAATATTCATTATCTAAGGGTTCACAGAAAGATTTAAAGTGACTTTTGTTACACGAATCACTTTGCCCCAGCACTTTATTTTTTTGTTACTTCACCTGTCTTTCGAATTTCTTTAACTATTGTTCAAAAATATTCAATTTTGTTCTCTTCTGGACAATTTGAAAGATGCGCATCTTTAGGAACAATTTTCACATTATTATATTTGCACAACTAAAGGACTTTTTTAAAATAGTAAGAAGTAGAAAGACCTGGCCAAAAGAGACGTTGGTATTTGTGCTTTTTCATAAATTGCAAAAATCTATTTTGGAGGCCTACTTTGAAATCTATTTTAATTACCTCTCTCTACATCTTTGATGTAGAGAGATGCAATTAAAATAGATGGCAGTCAAGGTCTTCTTAGAGAAAATACAAGAGAACTGCATACTGCAGCTACAAGTTCTTGCTACACAATAAACTTTAATGCAAATTTTTCTTATCAAAGATATTTGAATTGATCATAGGCAGATTTATTTTTATTTTCAAAGTAAAATTGTTGACTAAAAAATTAAGAAAAATCCGTCTTGCAATTTGTTTCGTCGTCTTTAATTATGCACGTGTTTTTATCCGCCATAATCCAATTTCTCTGCGCATCGAATTCCTTTAGCTTCACCATTTAAGCTTCTTTCATATGTGTATTTTTCTTATAAAATTCCAGTACTTTTTTGATGACAGAACAACAAGAGACTTTGAAAATAAAAAATTAATTTTTTTCAAAGCTGGTAACCAATTCTTCACCCAACGACCTTAATGACGCAGGTATACAACTTTTTAACGGATTAGATTTTAGCAAGCAATACTTTTATGGTGACTCTTTTAAAACGCGGTTAAAAACACATATAAAAAATTTAACGGTGACATGCATTAGTATCAGAAGTATAAATTTTAATACAGTAAAACAAAAAGACTTTCTTTTAGAATGCAACTTTTTTATTACATCGTTTGTCTTAAAGAATTGTGTTGTGATGAGAGTCATCTCAAAAGAAGTCAAATTTGTATTTTTTTTTCTTTTTTTTTTTTTTTCTTTTTTTTTTTTTTTTTTATTAGGTATCGCAAGAAGTCCTTACGGTCTTATCACAGAGCACCGCGGAAGAGCATTTAATAGGAAATTCACGCCTCCTTCCCAACCGATGTCGCAAAACTTGTCCAGAGGTGGTATTTGAACCAGGAATCTTACGTTTCTGAGGCAAGCGCGTCACCACTGCGCTAAGGCTGCTACATATTCCTAATTAAAAAATTGTTTCATTTAAAAGAAAATCATTCAAAAGGGAATGAGGAATTTCATTCGTAATGATCACGTAATAAAGTTAAAAAAGTCCTCTTGATCTCTAGTTTAGAAAGTCCAAATAATTGAGATAATAATTAAAAATAATAATTAATAATAATTAATAATTGAGATAATAATTAAAAATAATAATTAATAATAATTAATAATTGAGATAATAATTAAAAATAATAATTAATAATAATTAATAATTGAGATAATAATTAAAAATAATAATTAATAATAATTAATAATTGAGATAATAATTAAAAATAATAATTAATAATAATTAATAATTGAGATAATAAATAAAAAAACTTATTTTCTACTTGTTGTAGACCACCCAACGGAGATATTATTTAATTTTCAAACTAATCACAGTTTCGCAACCAATTTTTATCAAAAACAAAAATGAATGAACATGATTATTCTGCATAAATAAAATAAAAAACGATGAACACCCTAATACTAAATTGAACACCCTAACACTATTTTTTAACAACAATTTTCAACACGGTATTTTCTAAACATTATCAAACCAACTCACGTAACAAAACTTTTTCTACTGCTATAGATAATACTTTAACAAACTTTTTTCTAAGTCCTTAAAAACAGGAATACTTAAAACTTATATCGGATCACTTTTGCATTTTATTTTTTGTTGTTGATGACGATGCAAACAAAAGTTACAATTTTAAAGTCAAAACCTTAGAACGAAAAATCAATGAACATTTTATGCTTAAACTTTGAAAAACCTATATCAACAATAAATTTGATTAATTTATACCAAGAATATAATCTTGACGCAAAAACTCCTCTTAAAACTTATTTCTTGACATCTTTCTTGAATATTATAAAAAACATTTCCTTGTATAAGAAATATAAATTAAAACAAAAAGTTTAAAATTTCTTAAGACTACAAATCGAATGAAAAAAGCTTCAAAAAAATAAAAATATTGTACAACAAATATTTAAAAAAGAAAAGTAAAGCTAATCTTAAAGTTTATAAAAATCTATTTGAAAATAAAAAATCAATCTAAAAATATATATAATTCTGAACATGTACAAAAAAAAAATAATACCTTGTAGAAAAGGTGGGATATTATGAAAAAACTTATTGGTTAAGTTAAAATAAATTGTGACATTTTACCCTCCAGAATAACGGGAAAAAGTTTTGAGTACAAGACAAAAATGATAAATAGATATTCAAAAATATTCAATCACTTCTACATAAACACTGATCTAAACCTTTCATCAAAACTAGCACTACTGACCTGTAAATTACGTGCCTTTGTAAGCCTTTTCAATACGGAACATTTCTGTATTTGTTACTAAAGTATCGTTTAATAAAGATGACAGTTGCATAACATTTCTCCCAGTGTTTTCAGAAGCCTAAGGCTATAATAAGATATAACTTTGTCATAAAGATTATTTTATTTAAATACAGAAGAGGCCACAGAAACAGATTACAAAACCTGGTTATGTCAAATATGTTTCTCTCTGTGAAATTAAAATTAAGCTGTTTTTTATACCGGCTACGGCAATATTTTAAAATGTTGTAGCAGTTGTGTGACAAAAATTGGTACTATAAAATAATATAAAAGTATGTAATGAAAACCATCAGGATCGTAGTCAGAAAGGTGATAAAAGTATAAAAAGCTTCAATAGATAAATAAAAATATAATAATAATATGTCTATATATATATATATTTATATATATATATATATATATATATATATAAATATATATATATATATATATATATATATATATATATATATATATATATATATATATATATATATATTTATATATATATATATATATATATGTATATATATATATATATATATATATATATATATATATATATATATATATATATATATATATATATATATATATATATATATATATATATATATATATATATATATATATATATATATATATACATAATACATAACGACCAGTGATCAAATTGCTACTGAGAAATTCGAGTTAGTAAAAAAGAAAACTAAAGAAATAAATAGTAAATTAACGGATAAAAGTGAGTTATTAAAGGTAAAAAGCAAACTAAGAGAAACTGAAGATAGATCGAGAAGGAAAAACCTGAGAATCGACGGTTTAAAAGAAAATGATAATGAAAGTTGGAGCAATAGTGAAGAAAAAGTGTTGAAGCTATTTGAATAATCACTTGGACTGAAAGAAACTAAAATTGAAAGGGCTCACAGAACTGGAATAAGAGACGGCAAAAAAGTAAGATCTATAGTACTAAAATTACTAAATTATAAAGATAAAGAAAGAATCCTAAAAAATTTTTCAAAATTAAAAGGCAAAAACATATATATATAAATGAGGATTATTGTGCGGAGACAGTACAAATAAGAAAAGAATTACGGATGGAAATGAAAAAAGCTCGAGAAGGTGGGAAATTTGCGTTTATATCATACGACAAGTTGATTGTACGAGAATGGTCTTTAAAAGAAAAGTAAATATTTTATGTTTCTTCTAGCTTAACGGTACCTTTTATTTTTCCTTTTTTTTATATATATGATTTAGATTGTTATTATATTCTACTTTTTTAAAACTGATGATAATCTTTTATTAAATTTGAATACTGAGAGTGATGATGACTATTTCAATAAAAAAAACTTTGAAAGTGAGTATTATTCAATCCGTGAAGCTACTCATTTTTTGTGTCAAAAAAATAAAATAAATAGTTTTTCAATTTTAAATTTAAACATTCGAAGTATCAATAAAAATTTTGATAATCTAAAATTATTATTGCATGATCTAAATCATGATTTTCAAATAATTACTCTTACGAAAACGTGGTTGAAAAGCAATTAAAAAAACTATTATTATGAGCTAAGTAATTACGTATCAGTCCACCAACCGCGTCAAAACCACGTTGTCGGTGGTGGTTTAAATATCTTTGTTCACAAATCTATTAACTTTGAAATGCGTAACGACCTCAGCGTTAACGAAACAGATTGTGAGTCGTTATGCATTGAAATAAATAATAAAGCGACTAAAAATATAATTATTAGTTTTATTTATAGAAAGCCATCTGGTAATTTAAAAAAGTTTCATACCTATCTAAAAACATTTTTAAGCAAAATTAACATTACAAAGAAACACATGTACTTAACTGGTGATTATAATTTAAACTTGTTAAATCATGCTTCAAATCTAAATGTTCAATGCTTTTTAGATACACTTATACAATACGATATCATTCCCCCTATAAATAAGTCGACGAGAATAACTAAGACTTCGTCGACCTTACTAGATAACATATTTACTAATAATTTTCATAATTGGCCTTTAGAATCGGGTATAATTAAAACTGACATAACAGATCATTACCCAATATTCTTAACTACAGATAATATAACCCTTAATCATTCTGTCTCTAAATCAACAATATCAATGCGACAAATCAATAAAAACTCCATAATATATTTTCGAAATCATTTATCTGAAAAAACTAATTGGGATCTTATATAACAATCGCAAGATGTAAATAATGCGTATGAATTATTTTTGGCGCAGTTTTGTAAATACTATGATTTGGCATTTCCAGTTATAAAAAAAATTATAAATCCTAAATCACTTTTAAACCCTTGGATGACCAAAGGTTTACTCAAATCATCAAAGAGGAAACAAAACTTTTATGAAAAATATTTAAAACATAAAACATATAAAAATGAAACAAAATATAAAAAGTATAAAAACTTGTTTGAAAAAATAAAGAAACAATCTAAAAAAAATTATTATGCAAAATTGCTAGAAAAAAGACGTGGAATGTAATTAAGCAGATAATCGGTACAAATAAATGTCAAAATAATAAATTGCCAGAAAAACTTTTAGTCGACGGGGATATAATTTATAATAAAGAAGTCATAATTAACAAGCTCAACAAATTTTTTCTTGATATTGGACCAAAATTAGCTGATAAAATTCCAAAAACCAACTCAAACAACTTCTAATCTTATATAAATACACCCAACACATCTATGATAGAATCTAATTTAAACTTAAGTGAGATGCGCAATGCTGTCAACTGTCTAAAAAATAATAAATGTGCGGGCATTGATAAAATTAGCGTAAATGTAGTTAAAGCTGTGTTTGATATTATTGAACCATCACTGTTTCACATTTTTAATCTTTCTTTAAAATCCGGTATTTTACGGGAGAAATTAAAAATTGCTAAAATTATACCTATTTTTAAAAGTGGCGATGATACAAATATGTCCAATTATAGACCTATTTCTGTCTTACCATTTTTCTCTAAATTGTTAGAACGAATTATGTATGATAGACTTAACAACTATTTAACTAAGAACAATATTCTGTATAATAAACAATTTGGGTTTAAAAAAAATCATTCAACGGACCATGCAGTAGTCGATTTAATAAATTATGTATCCAATGGGTTCAATAATGATTGCTATACATTAGGAGTTTTTATTGATTTGTCAAAAGCATTTGACACTGTTAATCATGATATTCTAATAAAAAAACTAGAAATGTATGGAGTATTAAACAATAACTTACAATGGTTTAAAACTTACCTTTCAAACATGAAACAATACATAATATATACAGAAAATGAAGAAAAAAAACATATCATAACTTGTGGTGTTCCCCAGGGATCAATCTTAGGGCCCTTATTATTCATACTGTTCATTAATGATTTGTATTTAGCATCCAAAATTCTAAACGTTATTTTGTTTGCTGATGACTCAAATCTTTTTTACTCTAACAGAAATATTAAAGATCTGTTTAGAATTTTTAATGAAGAGTTATTAAAAATAAATGAATGGATTACGAATAATAAACTTTCATTAAATGTTGGGAAAAGTAAATTTAAGTTGTTCCACAAACCTAGTAAAGGTGATAACCTTTTTTTAAAACTACCTGATCTCTTTATGAACAAAAAAGTTATTAAAAGAGAGTCAACTATTAACTTTCTAGGAGTGATATTAGATAAAAATATATCATGGAAATATCATATTAGATCTATTGAAAATAAAATCTCCAAAAATATTTCAATGCTATATAAAGTTAAACCTTTTCTTAATACGGAATCTTTAAAAATTATATATTTCTAATTTATTCATAGTTTTTTTTCCTATTGTAATCTTGCATGGGCAAGTACCAATTATGGGAAGCTCAAAAAAATTTATAGCAAACAAAAACATGCTTGTAGGATTATTTTATTATACCAAGTTATGCTATTTACGTTTAAAACAAAACATGCGTTATCTCCTAATATATTTCAGTCTTACTTTACCGAAATATCTCATAAATATCCCACTAAATTTTCATCTGATAATTTTGTTATTCCAAGATCTTATTTAAAACTCAATTCATTTCAAATTCAAGACAAAAGAGGACACAAAAAACGGGTTACAGATCCTAGTTATGTGAAATAAGTTAGCTCTATCTGTTTGACAATTTTCATAGGAATTTTTCTGTAAGAACTTCTAACAAAATCTTTCATTTAATCTGTTTTTAATACCGTTTTTGGCAATTAAATAATAATTATTATAGGTATTGTTTGTGCTAAAATTTGATATTTTATAGCAAATAGAAATCATCTGGGTCGCAATTACCATAGGAGATAAATGTATAAATGGTTTCAATACATATATAAAAATATAACCGAAATATATATAAAAAACAAAAAAAAAAAATAGCTCATATATCCATGCAAAATAACTTTTTTTAAGAAGAAAATTGTTAATTTGAGAATAACATAAAAATATAAACTTTTTTAAACAAAAAAATTTTCAAAAAACATATTTAACATAAAATAGTATCAAAAGTACTTATAAAAGCAATTTAAATTGTGTCATTATTATATAGAATAAAATTATGTCATTATTATATAGCTCTTTGTAAATACTACAGAGATTTTCAAAGGTTCGTTTTAGTTTTTAGAAAATGATCAACATACAGAAGAGTTCTCAAATTGTTCTATGTAGAAAGACTTCATAAAAATCATTTTATCTATTCAGTTATTCAGTAAAAATCAGCCATAGGAGGACTTTGAGCTAAAAATCAGTCATAGAAAGAATTCATGATAAAAACCAGTCGGAGAAGGAATTCAAACTAAAAATCAGTTTTAGTAGGAGGAATTCAAATTAAAAATGAAACAAAATTATTATTAGAAACACTTATTTCACCTTACAAATCAATGAGCTATTTATTACTTTATTTAGTACTCTATTTATTTGTTTGAAAAATGTGACGAGTTAGATAAAAATCAGAAACTTACTTTAGGATATTTTGTTTTTTTTTTAGAAAAGTTTCAAGGTTTCTGTTGCAAGTTTGGATTATTAACTAATTTTTTAAAAAGCAATGCTAAAACGACATAATTACAATAAGATAGAAATATATTTTATTATTTAAAAAATGCTTTGGCTTTTAGTGAATGAATATATGTAGTCGGTTTTAGTAATGAAATGACCAAATAATCATTTTTAATGATAGACATTGATTTTAAATTTAGCCAAGTCGTCAATCAACATAATACATTACTACAATAAAATCATAAAATTAACAAATGGCTCAACATATTGCAGCAAACTCTCAATAACTCAAACCTCTAAGGACTTAGATATTAGCTTGTTAAAAACTGTTAAAACTCCATAAATAAAGGCTTAACTGGAGTTTCAAATTTAGTTTAAGTTACTAAGGGTTATAAATTTATCCAGAGGTTATTCTAGATATTTTAACTACTAACAGCGCACACAAAAGTATCTACATAAACATTTACAAAATTTACATTTATACAACTTAACATAACACATATTAACAAATAACTAAAACACACATTGCCACATCATATGACATATGATGTGGCAATGTGTGTTTTCACAATTTTGTTGTGTGAAAACCTAGGCTTTTTAAGATTAACATCAACTTTATTAAACTTTATATACTAACTAACTATTTTTTATACTAACTTTTTATATACAAAAAAAAAAAAAAAAAAAAAAAAAATTATTTTAAATTAAAGATATTAAAAATAAACAAAAACATTGGAAACAACTGTTTAAAAAAGACTGCAAGCTATTAAAGCTTCAAAATTTTTTGAATAAATTTTTCCTTTTTTTTATTATTTAAAATTTACAAAAATATTTAAAATAGTCTATTTCTATAAACCAATAGTATGCATCCCCTGTGGAATGGTATGGTATGCATCTCCTGTGGAATGCATACCATACCTCTCATTCAATTTTCTAAATGCCAAAATAAAAAGTAAGGTATAAAAAAATTAAGTTTTATTTTTATAAAAACTATAAACAACTTATTTGTTTTGGCAGATATCGATCCTTTTACTATTAGGCCAGCACTTGGTGATGTTGTTGCAACAACTGCACTGGCTTTTAGAATTATTTATTAAATTGTGTTTTCTAATAAAAATTACTCATTTTGTTATTATATTTACTACAAACAGATTTTATGCGTTTCTTCATGACAGTATACCAATGGCTAGCAAGGACAACATTCTAGCACTTAAAAAAACAATTCACATTTTAGCAAAGTATATAACTTGGCTAGCAAGAATAACACTTTTGCTGTAAATTAAGCCAAGTCAAAACACTTTTAAAGTGTAACATTACACTTGAAAGTGTAACATGCATTTAGGAATCATCCATAAAGTACGTCACGCTACTAGGGGGGGGGGGGGAAGGGAGGCATAACTTTGTGATAATTTGTGACTAAAGGGCTTGATAAATATGACGTCACAAATATTTTTTATTATGACTGTTTATTTTCTACATATTTACTCATTAAATAAATAATTGTTTCAGATTGTCAAAAATTTTACTCACACGTCTAATGTTATGCTTATAGCCGTATTTAAATAGTTTTAAATAGTTAAAAAAGTTTGCAAAAACTTCACGTTTCTGAAGACATTGAAGCGCAGCGATGCAAAATCATTAAATTAAAAACATATTTAAGTTGAAATTTTAAATGGAGAATTTAAATAAGTAAATGAAACATATGATGAAATATGTTATCTTTTATATTATTTATATATTTGAATCTTATGACATTATATAAAAACTAGAGTTTTATTTTCATTTACATTTAAGCAAGAATATATAACTAAATAAATATATAATATATGATAACTAAGTTAAATAGACTTGCTCATGCTTTAAACAACTAATTGAAAACACAGATTCTTATCAAATAAAAGTGTAAATAGGATAGTAGCTAGTTAGCGGTCACTGTAACTAGTATAAAGATAGTATTAATTTATATTTTGGCATAAATGCAATATTTTTAATTTCTCTAAATGAGTGCAAATGTGTTACAGTTCTATCAAAAACATGAGGTTCAAATAAAAGAACTATTTTCACTTTATTTTATTATGACGATCTTTTCCAACAAATGAAGAAGGTATTCTAAATTAGTTAAATTGAGTCTTTTTTATTCTGTTAAATAGCTATTACAATGTTGTAAGATTGTTGAATTCCGTAATGTTATGTTGTTGTTTTTTGTTATAGAGAGTGTGGGGGAGGATGGAAGAAAGATGTGACATACTTTTGAGGTGGTGCAGAATTATGTGACAGTTTGAGAAAGGAGGGAGGGGGAAGGAGGTTGAAAATTGAAAAAAATAGCGTGACATACTTTATGGGCGAACCCTTATGTCTATATTTGCAATTTTATTTGGCGCACTCAAGTCAATATGCACTTATGGTAATTCGCACTTATGTCAGTTTTTGTAACTGTTTCGCGCTTATGCTAATTTGCACTCATGCCAAGGTTTCACCATAGTCGTAGTATACATAGTCCGGCCAGTTTAAGAGCGCTACTATTTATCTTATTGTTAGCTTTTTTTCAGAACCCAGTCTACCAATGAGTGCACACTTTTTGTAAACAAATGCGCATTAAGAAGAATATTTACAAGAAGATTATTGATTTATCCTTGACTTTCGCAAATGCCTCGTCTTAATTGTTACATATTTGGTTCTGGAACTTCTCAAAGAAGTATAAGTCTTTTTCTATTTTCTTCCGATGGTGATGTTTATAACAAAGAATCAAGAAGAAAAGTTTTACAAATTATAAATAAAAATATATCTTTAGTTACAATATATAATAACTAATAATAAAAAATGATATCAGATAACTTTTTTGTTGGATCGACAGGTTTACTACCTTCAATAAATCAACCAGTTAAGAGCTTACCATTGGCAAGTCCTTCTTTAGGCAGAATATAATAGTTTCTCATATTACTAAAGCTCAACTCAAAGAAATCAACTTTTTCTTCTGAAGAAGACGAAAGTCAATATTTAAATATTTATATTAAAAAAGATCAATGCTAAATACAGTTGTGTCTAACCTTATTTATGTATATAAACATATATATATATATATATATATATATATATATATATATATATATATATATATATATATATATATATATATATACACACGCACATATGTATATATATATATATATATATATATATATATATATATATATATATATATATATATATACACACGCACATATGTATATATATATATATATATATATATATATATATATATATATATATATATATATATATAAATGTATACATATATATATATATATATATATATATATATATATATATATATATATATATATATATATATATATATATATATATATATATATATATATATATATATATATATATATATATATATATATATATATATATATGTATACATTTATATATATATATATATATATATATATATATATATATATATATATATATATATATATATATATATATATATATATATACATATATATATTATTATTATTATTATTATTATTATTATTATTATTATTATTATTATTATTATTGAATAGAGTTTTGAAAGAGTATTTATTGTTGCAGTAAGATCATGCACGTAATTTTGGTAATTAGGGTATCAAAATGTGCATTGTCAATCTTTAAAAAAATCCATAAAGGCTAAAAAGTGACCTGTTAGGTTGAAGTTATGTGAAGGAAAAGTGATTCAAAGAAGTCTTAATAATATTTCAAAATTTTATAAATAAAATCCCAAAAAAATTATTAAACTACTTAAGTAGTTAAACAAATTGGTTTATTCATTACATTATACGATAATAATATTTAAAATAAAAAATTACACATTTTTAATTGATTTTCACTTTATTATTGCATCTCTCAATTATACAACAATACAGTTCAAATGCTAGAATCTTTTTAACAAATTTTTTGATTATCAAAATAACCTTTATTAAATGTCTATTATTTATTCAATAGAGTTTAAAAACCCTTTCTAGGTTTTTTTTTTTTTCTTTTTGATTAACATATTCTTCAATAAAAAGTTTTAAATACACAAAAACCAAAACATTGAACTAAATTTTTTTATTTTTCTCTTCTTAAATATGGTTAACAAGTTTATATCCTACTAGAGGCGAGGATCTGTTAGAAAAAATCTTTCTGATCTGCAACTATAAATTTTGGATAAAAACTTCAACTTCACTTTAAATAATTTTAATAACTTCATTTTATTAACTTGAATAATAGCTTCATATCATCTTTTAAAAATATGTACTTTGAAAGCTTATCTCTAATATATAAAAGACAGCAAAGATCGTTTTTAACAATAAGAATGTTTTTTTAAACAAAATTTATGAACTTATTTGTACAACACTATCAGATTGTAATATCAGATTGTGTTTTAATTTGCTGAGTTAAAGAGAAACTACTTGAATGCTGCTTTGTTATGTAGCGTTTGAATTTATGCTCCGACATTTTAAGATACACTGGTGAAAATAAATTTCGTTTAAGCGTTTTTACTCTCAATTTTAACAAGAAAAGAACTGAAATTATTGATAAACTTGAGTTTACAAAAAAATATATCAGATTCTATATCTATTATGAAATAATTGAAGCACTGTTTATCTGTTAAGTTTGCCATTTTTTAGACTTTTGTGCACTTATTGGTAGGTTAACACTAAAGTTCTCAGTTCCTCAAGATCTTTCCAATTATGTGCTAACTGCTCTGCTCCACTAAATTGAGATTTATTTGATGTAGTCGTTTTGGTAGTTAATAATTACACATTCTTCTGTTAGTACAAATTTCATTATTATTGCAAAGTATGGAAAAAATAAAAAGTTCAATACTTTAATTCACATTTGTAACAGCACTGAATTGCGAATTCAAAATCAAAATTAGACATCGTTACCTATGTTACAATAAATGTATGTCCTGTAAGTAAGCATTTAATCATAACACAACAAGTTGGAGTAGGATCTGACATGCTTTTATGAATTATTCTGAGCATGATCATAGATTACATACATTCACTATAAATTTTCAACAAGAAAAGAGAATAAAGTAAGTAAATCTGGAATGATTGACATAACATACCAAATAAGGGCCATATGTAGTAAAAAAAATCAATAAAAAAATAAAATCAGCAAAAAATTATTTTAAAAATTCAACATAATTTTATTAAAATCTATTCAAACTTAACTTGTTTGGATTGGTTTTAATAAAATCATTTTTTTATGATGTTCTCATTTAAATTATGAAGTGTTTAAGTTATTTTTTACAAACAAATGCTCTTTCTGGCATCTTATTCTGTTTTGCAGACAAGAACTGGTAAAAATATCACTGGGAGGTTTACTATCTTGTAACTTAGTTAACAGTTTACTACTATTAATCACAATACCATTTTTAATTTTATATCAATTTCCTTTCTTCAAGACAATTTGTTCTCAACTTTGTCTCAATATAAGATGACTTCATTTTCATAACTAGAACTAAAGCAACGATCTCCATAATTTCTGCAAAAATATTTATACCATACCAAAAGTAAGTTGATATTGTTCTACTAAATAAATAACAATATAAACCAGGCCTATAAATGATAGTTTAGTAGTTTTGTATTTCCTGTTTAAAAGACTGAGAAAGGGATATAATGGATAATATAAAAAATACAATGGCTTGAATTAATATATAAAAATAAGCAATTTTTTTTTTTTTTTTTTTTTTTTTTGTATTAAATATGAATAATTGTGCGAAAAACATTTATCCATATATGTTTAATATTTTATGGCATAAAGCATATAATTCTTTATAACAACTTTAGATAAGCTAATGATGATATTACTAAGACACTGCATTAGGCTAACCTGTCAATGAATTATAAATAAAAGTTACTAAAATGTATTTTTAAATCAGATTTATAACTTTATATATTTTATATTTTATCAATACAGAAAAAAGATTATAGACTTTATAAAAATTTATAAAAATCATTCTTTGTTTTATATACCTTTGTTCAAATCTTTTTTATTTTTAAATCTTTTCGACTAATACCACCAGGATAAAATGAATTTTGGTTAGGTTTTGTTTATATTTATTACTGTTTAAATCAAATCAAAATTAAATTTACTTAGTAGTTAGTAAAAAAAGATAATGAAACAGCTGCCTTAACCTTTAAAACTTACATTTTTATACCGTCTAAAAATAAAAATAAAATAGATAAAATAACCAGCTCGTATATTCCTTAAAATAAAAATAATGAGAAAAGTAAGCAACTCACTATATCTGTGAGTGACAGATTCAGCAAGGGATGAGAATTATGCATGTTCTCCCCCCTCCCCCTCCTCCAAAATTTAATTAAAATTACTTTTTTAAAGTTTAGAGGCCATTATTTCACTTTAAGGAATTACTATTAATTTTTTTTTGTACTTTTTTGCATTAGTTTGTTTTTATATTTACAAATATGTGTTTACATATATATATATATATATATATATATATATATATATATATATATATATATATATATATATATATATATATATATATATATATATATATATATATATATATATATATATATATATATATATATATATATATATATATATATATATATATATATATATATATATATTATATATATATATATATATATATATATATATATATATATATATATATATATATATATATATATATATATATATATATATATATATATATATATATATATATATATATATATATATATATATATATATATATATATATATATATATATATTAGTATTAGTTTATGCCGTGATTGGTATTGCTACTAGTGGGTGTGGTTTTAAAGCACACTATAACAGCTGAGTCTTGTAATAGTTGTAATAGTTGACTCTCTGTAATGTTTTGTCTTTATATTTATTATAAAGACAATTTGATTAAATTAATATTTATTTCAATATTTTTATATTAAATTATCACAACTAGTTTAAATATGAAACTCTGTATAGTTTTTCGTCGAAACTTCAACTACTAAAATTTAATTCAGAACACTGGCTTTTAAGCGAGAATTTCCTCGTGCGGAATTCTCTCCAGGAAATACTTTATATTATAAGTTTTTGTGCAAGTCGCAAAAAGGAATTGCTTGTTTTGCAATCGCTAATTGCTATTCTAAATTATTTTGCGTAACAATCATTACACCTTCCTTCTTTTAAAAATGCATTTTGTAATCAATGTAATGTTTTGGCTTCCTCGAAATTCTTCCTGATCGCGTGACAATGTCATGGTCTAATGATTCATTTTGATTTTTATTTGTATCAATATTTGTGTTATTCGATAGTTTTCTTTTACCAATGAATATGTCTTGATTCATTCATATCGCTTTCATTGTCGGATAAATTGACATCCCAATCTACTTCTTCTTTTGTTTTTAGAAGATGTCTTCTGTTTCTTCTCACAATATTTCCATTTAAGGTTTTTACATTGAAACTTCGTTGCTGTTTGCACTCAACAATTTTTCCTGGTTGCCAGTTATTTCCATCATGAATACGAACACAGCCTCCATCGCTTACGTTTTTCAATATTTTTGCGTTTTTGTCATAATATTTCTTCTGTAGTTTTTGAACTTTTTCACGATTCTTCTTAAATTTATTTAAATCGATTGGATTTACTTGAAGTAGTGACAGAGAAGTAGGAAGTGTCGATCTCAATCTTCTTCCACTTATGAGCTGAGCAGGTGACGCAAGACCGTCAACAGGAGTGTTTTTTACTTTTAGTAGAGCTATGTACAGATCTTGATTTGACCTTTTTGCTTTGTTTAGCAAGTTTTTTGCTATTTGTACAGGTCTCTCAGCCATTCCATTTTATTGTTGATACTGAGGGCTACTAGTTATATGTTTTAACTCCCACTCTTCACTGAATTTTTGAAATTCTGAAGATGTGTGCCGTTGTCGCTCCGTACTATCTGCGATATACCAATTCTGGAGAAGATCATTTTTAGTTTCTTTATCATCGTTTGAAATTGAATGTTATGTAACCTTTCAATTTCCCAATAACAACTATAATAGTCGACCACTATTATAAAATCCTGATTATTTCAGTGAAATAAGTCCGTTCCCACAATTGGAAACGGGTGATCTGGTATTTCGCTTGATATCATTAACTCCTTAGTTTGTTTTTTTGTGTATTCCAGACATGTTTCACACCACTTTACTATATCTTCAATTTGTTTGTTAATGCCTGGCCAAAATACAGTTTCTCTTGCTCTCATTTTAGTTTTTTCAATCCCCAAGTGTGCTAGTAGTTTTTGAAATGTTGCTTTTCGCATTAATGTTGGAATTAAAATACTTTGTCCTTTGAAAATTATTCCTTCTATGAGTGTCAGTTCCTCTTTAAACGACTAATAGGGTTTTACTGAGTCTTTAACCTTTCTTTTATCCTGCCGCCATCCATTTGTTATGTAGTTTGCTACTACATTTAACGTAATATCTTTGAGCATATATGTTTTTATTTCTTTGAGGTTTTCTTCTGATGAACAGTTTGCGTAAACCATATACACTTGAGTGATCATTTCATCTTGCGGAATTTCTTCTTCAGTTTCATTGGTATGAGCTCTAGATAACTTATCTGCCAGAATCATTTTTTTACCAGCTTTATAAATTAAATCAATATCATATTTTTGCAATCTTAATGACATTCTCTGAAGACGCGGAGGAGTGTTTGCTAACGACTTCTTCTTAATATTTTCCAACGGTTTATGATCACTCGTAACAGTTATTTTTTTTCCATATATATATTGGTGAAATCGCTCACACCCAAAAAGTACTGCGAGAAGTTCTTTTTCAATGATTGCATAATTTAATTGATGTCATTGACCTTGATGCAAATGCAATTGGTTTTTCATTTTGAAGAAGTACTGCTCCAACACAAGTTTTGCATGCGTCTACTTGTATCGTTACAGGTTTTTGAATATCAAAGAAAGCAAGACATTGTTCCGAACATAGCAGCTTTTTAATTTTTCTGAACGATCGATCTTTTACTTCGCCCCATTGCATTTGTGTTCCTTTTTTAATTAGATTTCGAAATGGTTCCGTTGTTTCTGATAAGTTAGGTAGGAATTTACCAACATAGTTTACCAAACCTAGAAATCTTTGAACTCCTTTTTTATCTTCAGGTTTTGGCATTTTATTGATGGCTTTAGTTTTTAATTCATCTGGTTGTACTCCGTTTATTGATAATTTGTGTCCTAAGTATAAAACTCTTGTGTTCGAAATTGGCATTTTTTCAATATTTAGGGTCATTCCTATTTTTCAGCTCTATCTAGGCATTTTATTAGATTTTCATCGTGACATCTTTTGTGCCCCATATTAGAATATCATCAGTTTCCACAAAATGATGATCATCAAAACATTGACTAATTCTTTTATGAAATACTTCCTGAGCCGAATGTATACCATAAGGTAAACGTGTGAATCTAAATCTTCCAAATTGTGGATTCATCGTGGTTAACATAGAGCTATCTTTATCCAGTGGAATTTGCCAATAACCTTTATTTGCGTCTAGTTTTGTGAAATTATTTGCACCATAAAGTCTAGTTGATATTTTCTTTAAAGTAGGTAATTAATAATGTTCTCTTTTTATAGCTTTAAGTCTCTTGGATCGAGACAAAGTCTTAGTTGTCTATTTGGTTTTTCCACAACCACTAGCAAATTTACCCATTCTGTTGGTTCATCTACTCTTGTTATTACTTCTGCTTTTTCCATTTCATCCAATTCTGTTTTTATTTTTTCTCTCAAGGTAAGAGGAATTTTTCTTGGTGGATGAATAACATCTTTTGAGTCATTCTTCAACACGATGTGATGTTCAGGTCCAATCACGCCTAATCCGTTGAATAATTTCGGATACATTTTTAGTATTTCTTCTTTTAATTCTTTTCCTTGTTTTCCTTCAATCCGTTTTACTTTGTTTAGAGTAGATATTTCTTTTTGCTGCGACTTAGCTTCGTTCGTGTCTACAGTTTTTACTTCATCTAGTAGTCTGATAGCTTTTAAGTCTTGTGAAGTTTGAAAGCTAAGAACGAGTTTGCTTGTTGTTTCAACTACATAGAATTTAACCAACTTTTTACGAATTTTGTAGTAACACATCATATTTGATGTTCCAAGCACTGGAATATGATTTTTTCCATAACCACGTAGTTTAACATTTGTATAAGGGAGATTATCACGTGATGTTTGTTAGTCGTAGACTCTTTTTGGCATAACATCGACTTCAGCTCCAGTGTCAAATTTTCCACGTACCAATTTATAAATAATTTATCAAAGCTTCATTTTTACCATTTATTTCACCAGATAATACAGATTCCACATGGTATTCTACAGCGCACTTTTTGTGTATGTTTTTCGAGTTGCAGCAAGTTGCCCAATGGGTTATTATATTACATTTACGGCACGTTTTACCGAATGCAGGACAGTTGCTTGGTTCATGTTTTTTGTTGCGTTTCTTGCACTGTCTTTGTTATTGTTTTTCATTTGAGCCATTATTGATTTGTTTCCAGTTTTGTTTGTTTGGTTCAACACGGTCTTTGCCTTTTAACTCATTTTCGTTATTCGAGAACTTGCTCTATTTTGGTATTTGTCCGATTGACGCATTTGCTTGTCTTGGTTTTATGAATTTCTTTACCACGTCAATACCTTTTTCGTATGTAATTTGTTTCATTTCTGCATATGCAACCTCTTTAGCTCTGCATATGTCATCCACTCCTTTTCTAAGTAGATTATTTTAAACTTTGTTTGATTCGATTCCGTCGATTATTTTGTATAATATCAAACCATCTTGAATGTTTTCAAACACGCATGTTTAAGCAACATTTTTTAAATCAGTTACAAAGAAATCGAATGATTCATTGACGGCTTGTTTTCGTAAGAAAAACTTTCTTCGTTCCTAAACCAGATTTATTTTCGGTAAACAATAATCTTCGAATCTTTCAAAAAGTTCTTTTACCGTAATGTCATCGATTTCACCGTCGTCATTATCTGTTTTGTTCCAAGTCAACGTTTTGAATATTTCTATTCCATTTTAACCGATCGCAAATAAGAATGTCACGAACTTTTCTTCCTCAAATTTATTTGTTATGCTGCTTATTGATACAACTGCATAGTTTGTTTAAATGTTTTCCATGTTACTGCTATATTCGAATCATTCACAAGTCCATTTCTTTTAGATTTGGCAAAGAGTGTTCCATTTTCTTTATCTTTTTAAAATAAAAACATTTCCAAAACATCTTCTTAAAATATCTGCAGTTCACTTCTAATACCATGCAATGTTTTTTTTATATATATATAAATATATATATATATATTTATATATATATATATATATATATATATATATATATATATAAATATATATATATATATATAAATATATGTATATTTATATATATATATATATATATATATAATATATATATATATATATATATATATATATATATATATATATATATATATATATATATATATTACATATATATATATATATATATATATATATATATATATATATATATATATATATATATATAAATATATTTATATATATATATATATAAATATATATATATACATATATATATATATATATATATATATATATATATATATATATATACATATATATATATATATATATATATATATATATATATATATACATATATATATATATATATATATATATATATATATATATATATATATATATATATATATATATATATATATATATATATATATATATATATATATATATATATATATATATATATATATATATATATATATATATATATATATATATATATATATATATATATATATATATATATATATATATATATATATATATATATATATATATATAGTTAGTTAATTAGTTAGTAGTAAACACTGTAACTGGCAGAGCCAGCGAGTGTGTTATCAGGCACACTTTGACAGCCGAAATGATCGATTGCTGCTCATCCAGCAATCAATTGCTGCTTTAAAGTTATTGATTAAAAGCGATTTAACAATTTCTTCTGGCAGAGAGTTCCATAAATTCGCTACTCGATTAAAGAAAAAGTTTTCTCTGTGCTTATGTTTAGTCATTTCTTTAGAAATTTTAAAGCAGTGACCTCGTGTACGATTGTTAACTATTGGAAAACGAATGCCTTTTTCTAGTTTATCAACATTATTCATAATTTTATACATTTGTATCAGATCTCCTCTTTGTCTCCTTTCCACTAGAGTAGTTAAGTTTAACTCTTCGATTCTATTTGTATAGGAAAGATTTCTAATTGATGATACTAGTTTAGTTTAGTATATATATATATAAATTAATTTATATATATATATATATATATATATATATATATATATACATATATATATATATATATATATATATATATATATATATATATATATATATATATATATATATATATATAATATATATATATATATATATATATATATATAAATATATATATATAAATATATATATATATATATATATATATATATATATATATAATATATATATATATATATATATATATATATAAATTAATTATATATATATATATATA